>JADBJO010020115.1:12500-31923 GCA_016801955.1 Conus betulinus | reverse complement strand
GGCCACTGTGTGGAGAGACAAGAGAACAGTTTCAACTGCTCTCTACCAATGCACAACCATGCATGGGACTGAAGAGAGAAAAGCAAGGCAGAGAAAAAAGAAAGTCAGTGTTCCTGAGCCAGTGCTGTCTTTCCACAACAACATGGGAGGTGTGGGGATCTGGGTGACCACCATGCAACATACTACTATCCTGTGGGGCGTTCCTCTGTGCACTTGTAGTGTTTACCTGTGTTGGTGCTTCTTGCAGATAGCAAAGGTGAATGCTTTCATCATTTAGAAACTGACCAACCTCCCTCAGCCTTCCCGACGAGGGCTGCATCACATCAACTTTTAACTTGGAGTTCTGCAGTCTCTCAGCAAAGGCAGGTCGGTGCGGCGACAATCAGCACCTCAGGTTTTGTCTCCCACTGGTGTCACTGACAGCATTGCCGTATCCCACAGCCCTGTGAAGATGCCAGGTCCAAAGAAGATCTGCAAGAAAGCCCACAAGAGAACAGCCAAGGGCTACAGTGTGACAACTGTCAACAGTTGTGCAGTCTGCTGTGTGCATCTATGCAAAGGGGAGTTCTTTGCACAATTTCGCCAAAATCTTGTTCACAGCATCCAACATCAGGGAGCTAAGAATGTGCAAGATGGTAGCCCTGTGCTGTGTCATTATGTGGAAAACTAAAAGACCATTTGAGGATGGTAGCCCTATGCTGTGTCATTATGTGGAAAACTGAAAGACCATTTGTAGATGGTAGCCCTATGCTGTGTCATTATGTGGAAAACTAAAAGACCATTTGTAGATTGTAGCCCTGTGCTGTGTCATTATGTGGAAAACTAAAAGACCATTTGTAGATGGTAGCTCTTTGCTGTGTCATTATGTGGAAAACCAAAAGACCATTGTGTAGATGGTAGCTCTGTCAGTATGTGGAAAAACTAAAAGACCATTTGTAGATGGTAGAATTTAAGAAGAAACAGGGGACAGATTTTTTTTCACTTATTCATTTAATTGTTTTACAATAGTATCTAAGAACAGTTTCTATGACAAAAGTGTGGTGTTTCATGTTTGCTTAACAACTGTATATTTATTTTGCTTGTTTTGCTTGTTTTTTCACAGCAAAGAATTCTTTTTCATTTTTGTTCTCTTTCTTCCTTCGTCTTCTTTCTTCCTTCCTCCCTTTCTTTCCTTCTTTTTGTCTGTCTGTCTATTGTTTTCTTTGTATAAGCAGCACATTATCAGAGAGAGTGTACCACACATTAGAACATTAACAAACCCAGATACATTGTATCAAATGCCAAAACACTAAGATCAGCAAGAATATGTCCTTTAATTTTGTGGGAGAACATACAGACTGTGCATGGTGTGTAAGAGACTGATTTTAAAACTCAAAAAATTAAAAAAGGAAAAAAAGGAGAAGAAAAGCTAGTTGTGGAAATTTTTTTTTTTTTTTTTTTTTTGGGCAGATGAAGAGGACAGTGTGAAGCACCAAAAAACGAAGAGGTGGATTTCGGCCGTAGGAGGGGAAAAAAAAAAGTCACCACCTTAGGTGCTCCATTGATCCGACAACTGATGCCACCAAAAAAAAAAAAAAAAAATGACACCAAAAAAAAAAGAAAAGAAAAAAAAATGACACACACACAAAAAAAATGACAAAAAACAAAAATGACACACACACACACAAAATTGACACACACACACACACAAAAATGACAAAGTGTGAGAACTGATTGTATGTTATATAAAAATAATTCAGTGGTGTTTTGAAGTGAAAACAAGACTGACTGATTGTATCCGGGATCTTCCTCTGACCTACACAGTGGTTGTGCAGTTTGGTTTTTGCTCCGTCAGAAATGTGACTCTTGGATTTTTCTGGGTTTTTTTTTTCATATTCAGTGTCAGAAACACTTCTATAGTCACATTTTAAACAGTGGTTGTTCTTGGATTTTTTTTTTCCACATTTTTAATGTGAAGTGGAGTAAAACTTTGAATTTTTAAGAATTTTTGTTTGTGGTACGTGGTTTTTTTGCGGAGTTCTTTCCCTTGGCCTTGGTATTCAGACTAAAGTCTTCTTTTGCAAGCTCGGCAAGCATTGGGTTAAACCCTAACTCACTCGCTACCAATGTCCGCATATGCGGACATCGTACAACGAAGCATTTGCTACCAATGTCCACATATGTGCCTTTGAATTCTGAAAATCCATGCTGTCGAGTACGAAACTCAAGAATGGAATGGTTCCTTAGTTTATTCCTTATCAACTTTCCATTCGCTTGCGCTGTGTTTCATGTGGCTTGCTCGCTAGCCGATGAGAACAAAGGGTACCGTCGGTCAGCTCTGCTGTGTGATCGAAAAGATGGCGTCGCAACGAAGCATACAGTGTCGACACTGTATGGCTAGTGAATTGTTAGTTAGCATTGAAGACACACTGGAAATGATCTGTACCGAAGGGTCAGATGTCAAAGAAGGCAGCGATTCTTCTGATGAGGATTTCCAGCCCCTACAGTGGGGAGACAGATGTGGATTCTGACACTGAAGTGGGCGCTGATAGTGGCGAAGAAGCAGACGAAATGGTGCCAGCACATGGGCCTCAACAAGAAGTGTTTCATTCGGATACTGACGCTGAAACGGGAGAAGAAGGCGACGATTTGGGGGCTGTTTTCACTGACGATTGGATTGATAATTTGAATTTATTTCCTCTCGATCATCCATTCACAGGCACACCAGGTTTATTGAACGACTGACCAGTCAACACTCAGCCTTTGCAGTTCTTTGGGTTGTCCATGCATTTCAGAGGTGGGTACAGAGAAATTATTACTACATAAGTTGTGCTATGTGTCATGTATGTTTTACACACTAAGTGAGTGCTTTTTTTTTTTTTTTTAATTTTTGCAGTGATTCATTCATGTATTAGTAGACTGGGGGGGGGGGGGGGGGGGGGGGGAGGAGGGGGGGGGGGGGGGGGAGGGAAGGGATAAACAAAGGGAGTGAGTGATTATATGTACCGAGTATTTGTGCATTACTCTGTGTGTGTGTGTGTGTGTGTGTGTGTGTGTTTGAGAGAGAACAGCTACAAATGTTCATGTTTTGTAACTCTGTTTATGGGTATGTTTGTGTTTCCAGGCATATTCTTACTGATATTTATTGTGCAAAAATCCATAATTTGTGCAATTATAGAATAAACTGTTAACTATAAAGTAATTTAGGTAATTAAAAGTAATTAATCATGGTGCTGGTATTATATAAAAAAAATCCAGGTTGGTTCTACTTTATAGCTTGTAAAAGCACCAAACTATGCATCTATACACACATGAATGTTTATTACAAACAATGAGATACACAGATACATAAGAAAAGAAAAGCTCATATGATCGTTTTTTGTGTGTGTGGCTGCAGGTCATGTTGCTGTGCTGAGGTGGCAGGCAGAACAAAAAAAAACCTAAGTGCTGACAACAGTGATGCTGCCAACCACCATCATGAGCTTCACAGCACGGCACCACCCTGAGAGACAGAAACCAGCAGCAGTACAGGACTACATGGCAGGAATAGACATGAGTGATCAGCTCATGGCCTACATGCCCCTGAATAGGAAGACCATGAAGTGGTGTGGAAGAAGCTTTTTTTTTCATCTTATGACCTTGACTCTTATTCAGGGGTCCATCTCTACAACAAGCATCTTGCAGTCCATGGTTTGCCACTGTCTGTAAAGCTGTGCCCAGGATGCAGTGTCACCTGCCATGAGCTTTTCCACTCCAGAAAAGAATACTGCCAGTGATTCATCACCAGTGTTTTGTGCACAGTGAACCTTTTTTTTTTTTTTTTTTTATCCTTTAAGACAATTTTTTTTTGTTTGTATTTTCACATTCTCCATCACCTGCTTCTGATTCAGTAATAATCTTCTGTGTCTTCAGTGACTCCAGCTGTGCTAGAATGTGATGTAGAACATTTCAGAGCTGCTAAGGAAGGCTTTGGATAGAAATAGCTGATGTGTGCAAAAGTGTTGAAAAAAAGGAGAAAAATTCAGGACCACTTTCACCACCAAGATGGGAAGTAAATTATTTCATTTTCTGTTCACTTATAGACTAATATGTATTGTATCTACTCACCAAATTTCAAGTGTCTGTCTGCTCATCTATGATTATGATAATTTTTTTCCTACCCTATACTTGAACAGATGTTCCTTAACAGATCACAACACCTAAAAACCTACTGCGGTACAAGGTGGAGCGCAGCTGCACGTGCGGAAATCACGTAAAACGGTAAAAATGGGTGCCTCTAGGAGCATATGAGTAGAAAGAAATTCATGGAGAGCGTGGCTGCAGAGTCCTCAGAAGAGAAGCCCCCTTCAAGCAAGTGTTTCGGCCCTTAACTCCTGACACTCTAGGGGGGTTGGGCCACACCCGGTTCATGACTCCGGATGTCCCTCTGCTGCCCCTTTTTTTTTTTTCATCTCTCGGATGAGCCATGGCTGGGATTCGAACCCATGCCCCTCTGGACATGCTCATTTTCCACTTAATGACTCGCGCACTAACCACTGAGCCACTGGGACACCTGATATTTGTAGGAAAGTTAAGCCTTACGAAGTTCACTTTTGTTCCTCCTTGACCAGATCCAGCTTGAACACCTCTCTGCTGCTTCTGCCATTGCTTTCAGGGCTCTGGTTTTTTCCCTCCCTGCAACTGACTGAGAGCTGTTTCATGAGGCTGTATGCAGACGTTCCTACAAACCCCCTAGCTCCAATTTCTGCAGTGAGGACTTTGACCTGATAGCCTTCTCTCCTCAGGCTGTTTGCCAGATCAGCATACTTTTCAGTCTTGTAGATTTGAGCTGCCTCCATTCTGTTCTCATATGGCACCGTGAGCTCGATCATGATCAGCTGCTTGGTTGACTGAGAGTGGACTACTATGTCTGGTCTCATGCCACTCTTGCTGATGATCTCTGGGTGACTCTTCCATTCTGGGAGGTCTGCAGTGCACTCCCAGTCATCTGCCCGTCCAGCAGACTCTGCCTGCATGTTCCGAGTGGCACTGTTGTTCTGGCCATGATTCGCTGCCTCCTGCCGTGAAGAATGTTGCGGGTGCTTTTGGAGTCCTGATTTTCCCTTTTGTGGTGTTGGTACTAGCCCAGACTACTTGTACAATCTCTTTGAGTACTTGGTTGTGCCTCCATGTGTACTTTCCTTGAGCCAGGGCTACTTTACATGAGCTAAGGACATGCTCCACTGTTTGTTTTTCCATGGCAGAGGGGGCATGAAGGATCGTCTGTTTTTCCCCCCACTTCACCAGGTTTGCATTTGAGGGCAGAAGGTCATATGCTGATCTGAGAATGAAGCTGATCCTGCGAGGGGCCATGTGCCAAATGTCATTCCAAGTGAGACTTCTTTGGAGTGCATTCTCCCACGTTGTCCATTGCCCTTGCTGGCTCTGCTGGACTGCTTTTTGGAGTCTTTTTTGGTCTTCTTTTCTCATCTCCTGAATCATCATGTCTCTTTTGGCTTTTTTCCTTTGGCCTTTGACCACCATTCAGTTTTGGTCATCCCCAGTCCTTGTCTGTTGGTCTGTGTGTGTCCCTGTTATTTCTCTGATCTTGAGACTTTCTTTTGCAGAATCCATCGCCTCTTGAACTTTCCATTTTCTGCCTGTCTTCAGCTGGGGCTTGATTGCTTCTACCACCTTGTCTCCTGAGTCCTCCAGCATGCTTTGAAGTCTGATCTTCCCTGCTTTGTATTCCTCCAGGATGGATTTCAGTGGTAGTTTCAGCTTTGCTTGGCGACAGTACAGCGCTATGTCAGTCAGACAGGGTGGGACACCAAGCCATTTCCTTGTGAACTTGTTGATTTTGGATTCCATTGCCTCCACTATGCTGGTGCAGATGTCGTATATCATCAGAGGCCATAGGAGCTTTGGTATCAGCATGAACTGCAGACACCAGACCTTGTATTTGCCAGGGAGCCCACACTGGTCAATGGTCTCCAAGCCTTCTTCTGACATCTGTTTGGTTTCTTTTGCTCTTTGTGTGTCTTTCAGCGTGTCATCATACCATCTTCCAAGGCTCTTGACTGGCTCTTCTTTAACACTTGGAATGGCCTGGTTGGCAACAACACTGAAGACCACAGATTCGGCCACTTTTCCTTTCCTCAGTGAGAGACTCCGTGATTTTTTTGGCTTGAACTTCATTCTGGATGAGGCAACTATGTCATCCAGCCTCTCCAGCACATGACGTGTCTCGTCTTCTCTGGATGAAATCACTGTAGTGTCATCCATGAAGGCCTTGAGAGGGGGGCATCTTGTATCCATCGCCAAGGTCTGTTTGTCTTGCGTTGCTTGTTGTTGCTGCTTTCAAGATGACTTCCATTGCCAACACGAACAGTATTGGGGAAATTGCACAGCCCATTGCAATGCCCACTTCCAAGTTGATCCAATCTGTTGTGTACTCCTTAGAGAACCGCATTGAGAAGCCATTGAAGTACTTCTTGAGCATGTCGCGGATGTTCTTTGGCACATGGTACTCAAGAGCCAACTGTATCATCTCATGGGGTACAGATCCATATGCGTTTTTGCCAGATCAAGCCACACTACTACGTCAGGTCTCTCTTTTCTGTTTTTGCTCTTTGGATTGCATCCCAGATCATTGTGGCGTGTGTTCTACACAGCCAGACACACCTGGGATGCCACCTTTCTGGAATGACACATCCAAGTACTTGTTTTCCATGAGGTACTTGGTCAGCCTTGCTGCCATGACAAAGAAGAAGATTTTCCCTTCGACGTTCAGTAGTGATATTGGCCTGAACTGGCTGATGTCACTTGAGTTTTGCTCTTTGGGGATGTACACACCATCTGCTGTCATCCACTGGCCGCTGATCTTCTGGTTTCTCCAAGCTGATCGCAGCAGCCTGTGGAGCCACTCCCAGCACCTTGGGACATTTTGTTGTACAGCTGGTAAGGTATTCCGTTTGGCCCTGGTGATGATTTGGCTCTGGCTTTGTTGACCACCTTCTTGATTTCTGCCAACGTTGGAGGCTTGTCATTGAACTGTTCCTCAGGGATGGTCGGCCACACCAGACCTTGAATGTCAAGTGGTGCTTTGCTCTGTGAGTCAGAGTATGTTTTCCTCAGATGCTGCTCAAGAACTTCTTTGTCCACACTTAGGGTCCCAGATTTTGGCTGCTCAAACAGAGTTCTGGCAAACTGGAAGAGGTCTCTGAAGAAGCATTCTTGTGTCTTCTTCTTTTTGCTCTTCCTCTTCCTCGCATATTCCGCTTTGCTGAGGGCGCTGTGTTTTGCTTTCAGGTCTTCCCAGAGTTTTTCCAAGCCTTGTTTTTCAGCTGGCAGAGCAGTCTCATTTGCTTCTTGAGGTTTTTTCTTTTGGACCCTGATTTTGTCCATCTCTTCTTGGCACCTGGATTTCTTTGGAGGTGTTTCTCTCTTTAGGTAGTTTTGCTCCATAGGCATCTCTACATGTGGCATACACAATGTCCCCATATGTGGCTAGTTTGTGTTCCAGGGTGCTTTTTCCTATCAGTGCATCGAGTCTTTGGACGATTTTTGCATCCAGTTTCTCCCAATCTTTAGTCTTCGGACCCTGGTGGACTCCATGCGTCGACGTTGTGCCGCTTGCCTGGCGGCTAACGGTGGCTACACTCGGTACTGAATGGTGCAGTTTTCAGTTGTGGCTTATGTGACGATCCTGAGGAAGGGTGATCGGACATTACAGCCCGCTGTCCACGTTTGATTTGTTGATTTTGTGCAATGGTCCAATGAATTTGTTCTTGAATAAATTTAGAAGATTTTGCGTCCGTTCTTCTTAACTTTGGCTGTAGTGTTTTGGTCTGGGAGACAGCGTTGGCAATGGCCCTTAACTTTTTGCCAGTAGTATAGTTCATAGTGTTGTTTTAATGACTTGACGTCAAACTTTCTTTTTGTGTTTGCTACAAAGTTGCATTTATGACTTGCCCTGATGTGATAGAAAAGAGAGCATTTACTGGGCTGGTGACCTGTATGTATGGTGAAAAACGCTTTCAATAATAAGCAGATTATAATGGATTCAGTTTAAAATGGTTCAGTGGTTATAATTGTATCAAACTTTACTGCTTTTTGCAAGGAATAACTGTTCAGAGATGTTCCATCTGATGTGATTTTTGATTTCCTGAAAGAGATAAGTATTTTTACATCTAAGATTTGAAAGAAAACGACATTATACTCATTGGCATTGTGCTGAAGCTTTAAGCATTGGCAGATTCTCACACAAAATGACATGCCGTAGCCAAGGTGTTGGTGGATTTTGAATTTTTTTTTTTTTTTTTTAAATACACTGATGTCCAGTTAAAGGGAAAGTACACAACCCTTTAGATGGACCATTTTTCTAAGCACAGTTCTTTCCCTTCCCTTTCACTGTTGACCATGTGCAGTGCCCTTTTTTTTTTTTTTTTTTTTTTTTTTTTTTTCAGTGTTGTTCTGTTGCAGTTGGAGGTCAACCTTCTTTACAAAAAATGGCAGCATGCAGGCCATACTCCACTGCACTGCAAGAGATGATTGAACATGTGACACAGGATGGTTCAGACATTTAGCCTGACCTTTTAGGTTGTGATGGATTACCTGCTGATTTTTTCTGATGACAGTGACATAGAGTTTGTACGAGATGATGACTTTAGAAGTGACACCGAGGATTTACTGACCGATCCATAGGATGGTAAGACAGAAACTGACAGTGACTCAATGACAGTAGTAGTATTATACAAGGTGACTTGATGACTGTAGATACTGACGATGAGGAGCAGGGATGCATGTTTGAATGGTGAAAAGATCTGACCAACTTCCCACTAGCTCTCCTTTGACTGGGACCCCAGGAATATCACTGCCAGCTGACTGTCCAGCCACACCCACTCCTGTTGACTTCTACCCACTGACTGTTGACAGTGACGTCATCCCACTTTTCTAGAAAGAAACAAACCAAGGAGATACGTGATTTTCTTTTTCTTTTTTAAAGCAACAGGATGACTACCAGAATATAATACATGTACTTGGAAGGCAGTGACTTCAGATGAGATGACCAGTTTTGTTGCCATACTCATAAAAATGGGACTGGTAGGAGAAAAAAAAATGACTGACTACTGGTGGACAGATTCCTCTCTGCACACTGGGTTTGCCTCATGCCTGCTGAAATAGGAACATTTTTGCTCAATCCTAGCATTTTTTCCATTTGAATGACTCCAAGAGGACAAGATGGTTATGACCCACTATACAAGATTCACCCCTGCTTTGATCATGTGCTGGAGGTGAGTGTGTTTACAACATAATGTTGTTGCTTTTTTTCGTGTGTGAATAAGGGTGGTATAACATAAAATGATTTGTTTTGATAAATGTGAGTACATATTATATCATTTTGGGTATGCATGTGGTAGTGGTGGTGGTGGTGTATGTGTGTATGTGTGCTTGTGTGTGTGTGTGTGTGTGTGAACCCACGCCGCTCATTCCGACACCCCGTCCACAGCCACAGCCGGCTGATCCCGCCGCAGCCCCCCGCACCGGCAATCCACAGAGAGCAGTCAATGTCAAGTCGTCAAGAGGCAACCCACCGGAGCAGACACTGCACTGCTGCCGAGTCACTTCGGTGGTGTTCAGTGGCGCCTGTTCTGATCTAACATACGCAGGACACCACCTACTAAGCCCCCTACTGACGACAATAATTGCTTAGTCGCGGAGCCGGCGTGAGTGAGTGAGCTCTCCCCCCGGAGGGCGCCACCACGTCCGTCCAACGACAGCCCCCATGGACTAGCCGATACCGGTGACCCCGACGGAACCAAACCAAGGCCACAGACGTGGAGAGGACATCGAAATTGAGGTCACCATGAGAGCAGGGCATGAAGGGCCACAGAACTTGAGACATTTTTTTTTTTAATGCTGATCGATGAGAATGAGGATGATTAAGATGATGCTACAGATTTCCATTTCGGTCTGAGACTACATGACAGGGCTGTACTCTACGCTTCCTTTCATAATATATCCCGGCATCAACCAGGCCCGAGAGATACAGGCACCTGCAGTGTTGGTCAGGAAATTTGAGCAACACTCTCAGAAACGCATCCATTAAGTGGATGAAACTCGACTGTGTGGTCCCAGTCTTCCCAGCTGAGTCCGCAGCAAACTCAACTCTGGGTAGGAGCCGGTCGGGGCAGTAAAACCCACATGACTCTGATGGGATTCCGTGACGCTAACCACTTCGCCACGGCGGCTGGTCAGCTTTTATTTTATTTTATTTTATTCTTTATAACCACATTGTCTGTCCAGCCACACCCACTCCTGTTGACTTCTACCAACTGACTGTTGACAGTGATTCATCCCACTTTTCTAGAAAGAAAGTGCAGAAAACACCCAAGGCGTTGGCACAGTGCGCTCCAACAGAAACCCTCAGTGCAGAAAACACCCAGGGCGTTGGCACAGTGCGCTCCCAGCAGAATTCATCAGTGCAGAAAACACCCAGGGCGTTGGCACAGTGCGCTCCCAGCAGAATTCATCTGTGCAGAAAACACCCAGGGCGTTGGCACAGTGCGCTCCCAGCAGAATTCATCAGTGCAGAAAACGCCCAGGGCGTTGGCACAGTGCGCTCCAACAGAAACCCTCAGTGCAGAAAACACCCAGGGTGTTGGCACAGTGCGCTCCAACAGAAACCCTCAGTGCAGAAAACACCCCCAGGGCGTTGGCACAGTGCGCTCCAACAGAAACCCTCAGTGCAGAAAACACCCAGGGTGTTGGCACAGTGCGCTCCAACAGAAACCCTCAGTGCAGAAAACAACCCAGGGCGTTGGCACAGTGCGCTCCAACAGAAACCCTCAGAGCAGAAAACACCCAGGGCGTTGGCACAGTGCGCTCCCAGCAGAATTCATCAGTGCAGAAAATAGGGCACCTTGCTGTCAGCTGAGCTATAAGTAGCAAGAAAGAGAGAAGGATGATCACTCGATGTGGCGTGAGCGTGTTTTTGTTTGCTCTGCTGTTTTTGTTCTTTTTCGCTGGTTTAGGTTGTTCTTTGGCGATGGTTTTGGTATTGGATTGTTTGTAAGCTTGTGGTGTACTTTACGGTGGCACTTTCAGAACTGTGCAGTGAAGTGGTTGGGTGTATTCCTCTGGTTACTGTTACAATAGTACTGTTACTTGTCTACTTTGCCTCGCCTTTTTTTTTTTTTGCTTCATCATTTCTGGCCAAGTTTGTTTGGCACGTGAGACACAGGATAATGGAGCTGACGAGCTGGTGAACCAGTTTGGGGAATGGTCAGTTCTGTTTAGGTTTGATTTTTTTTCCTTTTTTTCTCTCTCTCTGTTCTCTTTCCCTTCTTCCCCCCCCCCCCCCTTGCTCTCTCTCTCTCTCTCTCAATCTCTCTCTGTCTCTGTCTGTCTGTCTGTCTCTCTCTCTCTCTCTCTCTCTCTCTCTCTTGCTCTTTCTCTTTTTTTTTTTTTTTTTTTTTACGGAAAACATGGCAACTGCACCTCAACATCTGGAACCGGTCTTTATCAAAAAAGAAGAAGTTGCCACCAGCTGATCCTTCTGTGCTAGGCAGCAGAGACACACTGTACTCTGCACCGATCCTTCTGTGCTAGGCAGCAGAGACACACTGTACTCTGCACCAATCCTTCTGTGCTAGGCAGCAGAGACACACTGTACTCTGCACCAATCCTTCTGTGCTAGGCAGCAGAGACACACTGTACTCTGCAGCATGCTGATCTCCCTCTGGACACCAAGCTGGCTGGCATCCCCAGACTAGGACCAGGGAACTGCACTCCAGGACTGACCTCACGCTGTGACTCAGGACTTTGATTAGGGCGGGCCATTACTCACTTAGACTGTTTTCACTAAATGTACATGGAATAAAAACCACATGTGAAAGGAAATCTATTTTTCGATGTATAAAAAAAAAAGAATTTGATATTGCATGTTTGCAAGAATCTTATGTAATTGATGATATATGTGAAAGATGGAAAATCGAATGGGGAGGGAAGTTCATGAGCAATAATTTTTTGGTTCACACAGCTCTGGACAGATTATCCTACTAAGAAGAAAGGTATTTTGCAATGGGACAGTCTCTGTCAGCTCTGGAAGGATTCTTGTGCTTTCATTAGAATTTTACAGTAAGAAAGTAACTGTTGTAAATGTGTATACTCCAAACTGTGTCACGGGAAAACAATCGTTTTTTTTTTGAGGAACGAAGAGAAAATGATCAAGAATACTGAATCGGAACGGATTATAATATGTGGCGATTTCAGTTGCACATTAGATAATGATTTGGATAATATGTCAGGTGAAAAACATCCTAGCAGCAATATTATGCAGTTTAATGGTCTAACTGCAAAATGTGATCTCTATGAAACATGGAGACTGTTTCATCCACAAGAAAAAGGTATACACATGGAGTCGAAATAATCCTCATTTAGCTCGAAGATTAGACTATATTTTTGTCACTTCAAGCATATTTGAAAAAAAACATTGAAAGTAGCATATTATCTCTTTCATCTACAGGCCCAAGAGGCTGCTCTATCATTGTCAAATAATAACATACTGAATGATGTAGATTATGTAAACCAAATTAATTCATTGTTTGACGATTATGTTCATGAGATAACAGATGATGCTGACTATCAAAGGGAATGGAAAAAACATTTATCTCTTGAACTATAGCAAAATAAAAAAAGTGCGAACCATAGGAACTTACTAGTACTAACCTTTAAAACAGTACATTCTGAATAAGTGTGATGCACAGAGATTACAGTCCTAGAGGCACTTTTGGGGATACCTAAATCAAGAAATGTATCTTTGGAGACATTGGGCAAAATTAATCATTTGATTGTTATTGCGAAAATGTGTATAAGTATATACAAAAGACAAACTCTAAAGCACCATTGTCTATTATTTTTGAAAACCATCGTAAACTTTTATTAAACATACATGTATACACAGTTAAGTTTTGCAAGCTCTCAGACATGCATGAACGCACATAAGAGCTAAACAACCAATTAAACACAAACATACATGGAACACAGGTGAACAAACAAACGTGCGCGCGCGCACACACACACACACACACACACACACACACACACACACACACACACACACACACACACATCGGCACTATGTATACACAGGCACACCTGTACTATGGACACACATAACCATTATTGTATGTTGAAAAACTTGAAAGAGAAAATTGTGATATATGGCTGTTGCCATACAATTACACAAAATAGCACTTGCATAAGGCAGACAATCACATTGCAATTTAGACAAAGTATGAGAGAAGTATGAGTAAGACACAAAGTTGCAAAAAATAAAACAATATATACACTAGGTCAAAAATATACCCACGCTGATGCTATTGTAACAAAATGACAATACACCAAAAGCAAGAAGCAATGTCCATCAGTAGACAAAACATACAGACAAGGGGCTAATAATCAGGTCCAGTATGAATGTAGAGAGAATGAGGGAAAGTGGGAAAGATTTTTTTCTTCATTATTACGTGCGGTTTGGGGTGTTTTTTTCCTTCTATCGTTATATGTTTCGTTTTTTTGTTGTTTTTTTTTTTGGCAGATGAAGAGGACAGTGTGAAGCACCAAAAAATGAAGAGGTGGATTTTGGCCTTACGGAAAAAAAAAAAAAAAAATGAAAAACAAAAAAAAAAAAAAAAAAAAAAAAAAAACCTAAAAGAAAAAAAAAATTGACAAAGGGGGAAAAAAAAAGGAAAAAAAGAAAATCACCACCTTAGGTGCTCCATTGATCCAATAACTGATGCCACAAAAAATATTTTTTTAAAAAAGCAAAAAAAAAAAAGAAAAAAAGGGGAAAAAATAGGAGGAGGAGGACCCCGACAGTGGGGATGAGGAGGAATAACCGAAGCATGGACAACCTAAACACAGATTATTTCCTTCATCGGAAGTTAACTTGGAGAGAGAGAGGGAAGGGGGGGGGAGGGGGAGAGAGAGGGGGCTGGGTGGCGGGTTGGAGGTAGAGAGAAACTGAAGGTCAGGTCAGCACACACTTTCTCATCTTCGAAGGGCTGACGATGGGGATGGAGAGGGGATGAGGGTGAGGTGACAGGACACAGTGGGAGAGAGAGGGGGTGAGGGTGTACATGAGACAGAGAAAGAGCGAACTGACAACAGTCTTTTTTAGATTTTTTGTTGTTGTAAAGATTGGAGAATGTGGGTGTATATATATGAACATGATTGTCCCTTTAAAAAATTATATATAATTCTTCTTCATACCAGAAAAATGATAACGACTACCTGATTAGAACAGGTCACTCAGCTGGGGAAACAAGCACTTGCTTAGAGCTTTCAACGGACATCCATCCATCTTCGTCAGCAGTAGTGTTGCTACTGGTTAAACTGGAGTCCATCTTCGTCAGCAGTAGTGTTGCTACTGGTTAAACTGGAGTTCAGTGCACATGACCTTGGGTCGCACCCCTGACAAAGGTGGCAAGGCAAGATATGTCTGTCCCCGGTCCCAGTTGAGTGTGGGGTTGTTGGCGGCAATGTGGATGGCCTCCTTCACCCCACGCTGAAACCATCTGTTGTCACGGTCGATCACCCCACGCTGAAACCATCTGTTGTCACGGTCGAGAACGCTGATGTTGTCATATTCAAACTGATGTTGCTGGGCATGTAGGTGGGCACCTACTGGTGATGATTCTGTTTTGTGTGTTCAGTTATGCGTTTTCAAAAGTTTTTCGCAGTTTCCCCGACTTAGTTCTCTTCACAGTCACGACAGTCTTTTTGATAGATGACTCCAGACTTGTCCAGTTTGTCAGTTTTGTCCTTGGGGGTGACCAGCTGGCTGTGGATGATGTTGATGGGTTTGGGATATACAGAGATGCCGGTTTTTCTGCTCTTCCAGCTCAAGTCTTCGGTCACACCACGGACATAGGGGATGGTGACATGTCGTTTACGCCAGGTTTGGTCTTGCTTGGTGGCAGGATGCAGTGTGATCTTCTTGTTGGCCGGGATGTTTCCATGCCCACTTCTCATAGCCTGATATGGTGATAACTTGTTTGAGGTGTTCTATTTCTGGTCTTTGGCATCTTGAGTAGAGCAGATGATGTTGGCCCGATGGGTGAGACTGCGTATCACTCTGAGTTTGTGTTCTAGCGGCTGGTGGCTTTCTTACTGCAGGTACAGTGAGAGTCGTCACACAGTAATGACAAACTGTTAAACACGATTGAGAAAATAAACTCTTAAGTGTGAAGGGGGGGTGGGGAAGGGGGGCTGGGGGGTAGGGGGGAGAGAGCACACAGTAGTGACAAACTGTTAAATGGGATCGAGAACATAAACACTGTGAGGGAGAGGGGGTGGGGGGGGGGGGGGGGGGGGGGGGGGGGGGGGGGGGGGGGGGGGGGGGGGGGGGGGGGAAAAAGAGAAAACGCAAGAGAGAATAAAATTGTTCCTAAAATAAAGAAAATGAAGAAGAGGTCTGTGTGTGTGACCGCTGTCCATGGTCCGGTTGGAGCCCCACAAAAAAAAAAAAAAAAAAAAAAGGAAATATAAGTTGCATGATACTTCCATCAAAAACAACAGATGAAAAGGTGTTGTTTTTGGTAACAATTAAGGGAGCTGATGTTGGGTAATGATCTCCCTTGTGTGTATATGTGTGGTTGTGCAATGCATTTTTGCAATGTGCCGTTTTTGCATATTGCAAAATCTTTGAATGAAGTGTGAGTGAGTTTTTGTCATTATCTTTTAGTAGGGAAACTGACCCGCAAGGTGACAGCAGTCAGCTGGACTGTTACCAACATGAAATCAGTTGCATTCTTGACTGACGCAAGAAAAAAAAACAGTATGGATTTTCTTACTTCAGGTGAGGCCGTAGCGTGATGGTCAAAAAAGAGCTCTGGTTTGATGTGAAATGTTCAATAGAGAGGATATCGAAGCAGTACAACGTCTTGGACTGAGACAGAATTCAAGAAACTCTCCAAGAGGCATTATTGTGAGATTTGTCTCAAGGCGCATTCGAGATCAGGCAAAGACTGAGTGGCACAGGGATAGTTATTGTTGAAGATCTGACTCCTAGAGGTTGCGCCTTACTGACCACAGTGAAGGATGACAAGGAAGTGTGTCATCAGGCCTGGTCCAAGAATGGAAGGGTCTTCATGAAGGCTCTATCAGGGGAGATTACCCACATTGACAGTCTCTCTGATCTCCGGGGCGGCCAGGCAAGAAGACAGCGCTGGGCTTCTCGCCCTGTCAGTGGCCCAGGGTGCTCGACAGAAGACCTCCACACAGAAGAAGCAGCAGGGGAGTACAGACCAGCAGCCGCAGCGAAGAGGTGCAGACCAGCCAACAGCGAAGAGGTGCAGACCAGCCACAGCGAAGAGGTGCAGACCAGCCACAGCGCGAGAGGTGCAGACCAGCCACACAGCGAAGGGGGTGCTGACCAGCCGCAGTGGAGGGGTGCTGTGCAGCTGCTGCGAAGGGGTGCTAACCAGCTGCAGCGAAGGGGTGCTAACCAGCCGCAGCGAAGGGGTGCTGACCAGCTGCAGTGGAGGGGTGCTGTCCAGCTGCAGCGAAGGGGTGCTAACCAGCCGCAGCGAAAGGTGCTGACCAGCCGCCGCAGCAGAGGAATGCTGACCAGACCTGCAGGAGAGGGGTACTGGTCAGCCACAGGAGAGGAGAGAGTGCTGACCAGCCGCAACGAAGGAGTGCTGACCAACCGCAACGAAGGAGTGCACAGACCAGCCACAGGAGAGGGGTGCCGACCAGCCACAACAGAAGGGTGCTGACCAGCCGCAGGAGAGAGGGACTGGTCAGCCACAGGGAAGGGACTGGTCAGCCACAGGAGAGGGGGGGACTGGTCAGCCACAGGAGAGGGGACTGGTCAGCCACAGGAGAGGGGACTGGCCAGCCACAGGAGAGGAGTGCTGACCAGCCGCAATGAAGGAGTGCAGACCAGCCACAGGAGAGGGGTGCCGACCAGCCACAACAGAAGAGTGCTGACCAGCCGCAGCAGAGGGGTCCACACCACTTCAGCCCGGTCCAGAGGACAGCTCCAGTGACAGTGCCATGTCTACTGGGGGTATTGCACACGCTGGTGCTGGTGCTGGGCATTCACTGATGCAGGCCGGGGGAAAAGTTTTTCAGACTGTGTGGGTGGGTATAGTGGGACAGTGTCACAGCAGGGAGCAGTCAAACCAGGACTGGGGACATTGGCTGGGACAGGGAGAGAGAGACAGAACCACCGGAGATCACAGGAACTTACCATCCTCCCTGATGCTTGATAAGGTGAGGGATTTATAAACAGTCAAGGACCAAATGTACATGATTGACTAGAGAGTAATTCAATATTCATTGGACTCTGGTAGAACTGCTGACTTCCTAGATGCTTGTCTAGACCCCGGTCCAGACCCTGGTGTCTACGGATCACAATAACTTTTGCTGCTTATAGCAGTTGAATGAGGCCTCTATTTGTTTTTAAAAAAAAAAAAAATGAAAAGAAGACAAAAAGAACATTTCTGATCTGTTTCACACTCATAGTCTTCCACCAGGAAAAAAAAATAAGGAAAATCAACAAATGAGATGCAGACTACGGTGTGTCTCACGACTGATTGATTGATTGATTGAGGAAAAATTTATTTTAATTTTCTAATTTTTTGTTT
This sequence comes from Conus betulinus, assembly GCA_016801955.1. Classification (NCBI taxonomy): domain Eukaryota; kingdom Metazoa; phylum Mollusca; class Gastropoda; order Neogastropoda; family Conidae; genus Conus; species Conus betulinus. The sequence goes on along the minus strand of JADBJO010020115.1, from coordinate 14,308 downwards.
TTTGTTGCTTCTCCCCTTTCTCTTTCCTCTCTCTCATACAATTATTGTTGATGATGTGACCTGTAATGTAATGTACAGCCTTGAATGTCAGCTCAGCCACACACATCCCTCCCCCATCAATGGCCAACACAATCCCCCCCCCCCCCTCTGGGCCCCCCCCCCCCCCCTACCCCCCCCCCCCCCCCCCCCCTCCCACCCCCAATCCTCTTTATTTCTCAATGAATTGATATGTAACAGGTACATCCCTTTTGTATTATCTAACAGGAACCTCAATTTATTTACACTGTGAGACAGCCATAGGTGTTCAGGTTATGTTATAATGTTTGTAATTTCAGTCTAATTGTGGGTCATCACTGTTATTCAGTTAGTCTCCAACACAATTGTTGGGGTGGCGATGGTAATGCCAATGCTCTACTGCTCTGTCTGTCTGTCTGTCTTCTCATCTCTTTCTCTCACTTTCTCTCTCTCTCTCTCTCTCTCTCTCTCTCTCTCTCTCTTTCTCTCTCTTTCTCTCGCTCTCTTTCTCTCTCTGTCTCTCTCGCTAGAATCCAAGGAAATCCATTTTACTGACTTTGACATAGACCTTCTAAAAGTGCAAAAACCAATGGACACAAGCATTCAATCTATTTTAATCTACACCAACTCATCAAATTTCCAACGAGAGTCACCCAAAACTCAAAGACACTTATGACCATGTTATGTTTTCAGATAACACTAACATAGCAGAAGCCTGCGTCCCTGTTCTAAACTGTAGTGACCATTACCCAATTTGTGTCACATGATCCAAAAAAGGAGTAAAAAATCCCCAAAAATGGGACACAAGACAATAACCTACCGTTTGCTTTACAACTTTAACAACCAAGTCTTTCTGCATGACTTGCTTAACTCAAATCTCTCTTCAGTTTTTGACATAACTGATCCAGATCTTGCTGATGAATTTTGGATCAAAGCATTTACAGAAATATATGATAAAACACGCCCCTCTGAAAACGATTTAGAGTACGGCATGATCCTAAACTGGCATGATACACTAAAGAGTTACAGGAGGCAGTTACCTTAGAGATCTGCTTAAACAACATGGCTATGAAGAGGAATCTAGAAAAGTGAAAAATGCAATAAATTCACAGAAGCGCAGAGAAAAAAACAAAATATTATCGTGAACTAATGTCATCAAACCAGAACCCAAAAATTAGTATGGAGAGCTATTAATGAGCTTACAAACAATAAATCTTCTTTAAAATCAAACTGTAATTAAAGACATCTCTGTCGAACAGCTGAACACGCACTTTTGCACTATAGCTAATAAAAGTTGTCACGACAGATTCTTCCAAATCAAACAATCTTCAAAACTGAAACAATATTGCCAAGATAAAAAAACATCACGTCTGAACTTTATATTCCACCAATAACAGTCTTTGAAGGTTTATACCTACTACGCACCGCACCTAAAACAGTCAGGTACCTGCGGGGTGGGATGGCCTAGACGGGAAAATCCTCAAACTATCAGCTCCAGCAATTACAAATACATTAACATACATCTTCAATTTATACATAGACAAAAATCATTTTCCCGACAGTTTCAAAAAAGCAAAAAGTCATTCCTATCCACAAGGCAGACCCTGCAAACTACAGACCAATCTCAATCATTTCCTCTATTTCCAAACCTTTGGAAAAAACACATGAACAAACACACATTACACCACCTAATACATACCACTTGCTTCATCCAAGACAGTCCGGGTTTCGACACAGCCATTCATACCACACAGCCCCTAATCAACTTAGTTGATGACTGGCTAAATAGCATT
>JADBJO010020115.1:0-7500 GCA_016801955.1 Conus betulinus | reverse complement strand
CAAAGGGATCCAGCAGGGCATTATATTATTATGGATGTTACAATAATGAATAAGAGATTAACTCTGGCAAATGTGTATGGCCCAAGTTTGGGCGATGATCCTGATTTTTTTTTTTTACAGATGTGTTCCAGATAATTGATCAGTTTAATAATCAGTATATGATTATAGGTGGAGACTGGAATGTGGTATTGAATTCAGGAATTGACTCCCGAAACTATTCCAGTTATGTAAGTAGACCTAGAAGTAGAAGAGTTATCCTGGACTTAACGAATGAACATGACTTAGCTGATGTCTGGCGAGAGTCATACCCAGAGAAACCAGGCTATACTTGGAGAAAATTTAACTCCATTAAACAGAGTCGTTTGGATTATTTTCTCATTTCTAAAGAATTGATAAAGGATGTCAGTGGTATGGACATGTTGCCGAGTTATCGCTCAGATCATTCGGCAGTGTCCATCCTATTCAATGAAAACAAGGGAAAAAAAATAGACAATATTGGAAATTTAATAATTCTTAGCTAAATGATAAACACTACATAGAGCTTGTAAAGCAAGTGATACTGAATACTAAAAAAACAGTATGCTGTTCCAGTATATGATTTTGAAAATAGTCACTGTATTTCCAATGGGTGCATCACCTTCACAATAAATGACCCACTCTTTTTTGAAATGTTACTCTTGGAAATTCGGGGAAAAACTATTGCCTACTCTGCCTAGCATGATGGTCAAAAAGAGCTCTGGTTTGATGTTAAATGTTCAAAACAAAGTGAATTTCAGTTTGATTTTGTTCTTGCATTGCACAGATGCAGCAGATCTGCTTACGCTGATGTTTAGTGCAACATCTTTTGAAAGCTAGATCCAGTTTTGTAAGAGAGGAGCATTTCTACCTCATGTCTTGAGAACATGTGTGTGTGTGTGTGTGTGTGTGTGCAGAAAACTTTTAAAATTGATAGAAGCTTTGGATAATACCTTATGTGCTGATTGTATGGTGAATTGTTAGATTTGGGTGACATGATGTGTGTTGATTGTATTATGAATTGTTTTCAGTCATTGCATTGCTTCTGTTACAGATTGACATGCATGCTTGTCGTTGGCTCTGTCACTTACACTGTAGTTTCACTTAATATGGACGCATTTTTTCCCAGTTTCGTTATTTACCAAATGTTTGTTTTACAAACATCAGTTTTGAACCATTTAGTGAAAAGATATTTCAGAAACAAATACTGGGCAGTACTTAATGGTTTATGTTTACTGGGAGTATAAAGGACATTTTTTGTAGACATGAAATTGTGCATGTACTACGTCTTGTATTTGATGTGTGCTGTTTTATCATTTTTATATGATTGTTCAAGGAATGGCTTGTGAGACTTCTGACTAAAAGATATAGTCCAACCAGCAGCCATGGCAAAGTGGTTAGCGTCGTGCACTCCTGGCTGGGAGGTCGTGGGTTCAAATCCCATCAGAAGTCATGTGGGTTTTTTCTGCCCCGAACAGCTCCTACCCAAAGTTGAGTTGCTGCGGACTCGGTTGGGAAGACTGGGACCACACAGTCGAGTTTCATCCACTTAATGGATGTATTTCTGAGAGTGTTGCTCAAATTTCCTGACCAACACTGCAGGTGCCTGTGTCTCTCGGGCCTGGTTGACGCCAGGATATATTATGAAAGGAAGTGTAGAGTACAGCCCTGTCATGTAGTCTCAGACCAAAATGGAAATCCGTAGCATCATCTTAATCATCCTCATTCTCATCGATCAGCATAAAAAAAAAAATGTCTCAAATTCTGTGGCCTTTCATGCCCTGCTCTCATGATGACCTCAATGTCAATGTCCTCTCCACGTCTGTGGTTTGGTTTGGTTCTGTCGAGGTCACCGGTATTAGCGAATCCATGGGGGCTGTCATTGGACGGATGTGGTGGCACCCTCTGGAGGGAGAGCTCACTCACGCTGGCTCCATAACTAAGCAATTATTGCCGTCAGTAAGGGGCTTAGTAGGTGGTGTTGTTCTGCGTATGTTAGATCAGAACAGGCGCCACTGAACACCACCCAAGTGACTCGGCAGCAGTGCAGTGCCTCCTCTGGTGGGTTGCCTCTTGATGACTTGACGTTGACTGCTCCCTGTGGATTGCCAGTGGCGATGTTGAAGCGCAGCCGACCGGCTGTGGCTGTGGACGGGGTGTCAGAATGAGCGGCGTGGATGCACTGCCTCTGAGGTGGCACAGAGGTTGGGACAGAAAAAAAAAAAAGTTCAGAGGTATCCCACTTTAGGCAAGGCCTAAAGTAATGATTGGAAAGGAGCTCTGGCTTGATGTTAGCTGTTCAAAGCAAAAGGTTATTGTTAATTTTTCTTTTTCTTGTTCTACAGTGATGAAGAAAATCTGCCTACAGCTGATGTTTAATGCAGCACCTGACCTCATCTGAGCAACATCTTGTGAAGGCTGTATCCAGTCTTAGAAAGGTGCTGTTCTTCCTCCATCCATCTTCTGTGTACAGAGAAAGGTGTGTGTGTGCGTGTGTGTGTGTGTGTGTGTGTGTGTGAAAAAGTAGAAAACGTTTAAACTTTGACAGAAACTTTGGATGACATTAAGATCATGTATATTGTCGTAGCATGGTAGTGCAGCTGCTTTTTCACTTTGAAAGAATCTGTTAATGACTTTGGTAATACTACGTGTGTTGATTATATCATGAATGGTTTTTGTCATTCATTGCATAGTGTAGTGCGATAGTCTCATGAACTGTTTTTAGTCGTTGCATATAGAAGTGTCAGTCATTCAGTTGCAGATTGGCATGCATTTTTATTGTTAGCTCTAACATCGACATTTTCACTCTCTATAAACTCTAACGTTGACATTTTCACTCTCTGCACGCATGCTTTTCTCTCTTCCCCCCCCCCCCCCCCCCCCCCCCCCCCCCAGTTTTGTTATACAAAATTTTTGCTTTACTAATGATATTGAGACACTGGGGTGTATATAATTTTATATTTACAAGGAGTACATGGAATGTGTATTTTGCATGCATGAAACTATGCATGTCCTAGGATCTGTGTCCGATGTGCATTGTATTTTTATTGTTTATGGATGATTATTCAAGAGAGGGCTTGTGAGACTTCTGACCAAAAGATACAATGTGGGTTTTCTTGTTACAGGTGTGGTCCTAATGTAATCATTTAAAAAGAGCTCAACTTGACTTTAACTGTTAGAACCAAATGGGTAATCTTTTTCTTCATCTTCTTTACAGTGATGCTGCTGATCTGCCTATGGATGTTTGATCCAGCATTACACCTCATCTGGGCTGTGCCTTCTGAAAGCTGGATCCAATCTAACAAAGAGCACTTCTTCCTATGTTGTGAGTATGTGTGAGTGCAGAAAAATTTTAAACTTTGACAGAAGCTTTGTATGACATCATGCGCATTGATCATTGTACGAGTTGTTTTTCATCTATTGCATTCTTTCTGTTACAGGCTTTCTTTAGTGTACAGAGAAAGGTGTGTGTGTGTGTGTGTGTGTGTGTGTGTGTGTGTGTGTATGAAAGAGCAGAAAATGTTTTTAACTTTGACAGAAACTTTGAATGACATTAAGATCATGTATATTGTCATAGCACAGTAGTGCAGCTAATTCTTCACTTTGAAAGAATCTGTTAATGGCTTTGGTAGTAACTATGTGTGTTGATTATATCATGAATGGTTTTTATCATTCATTGCATAGTGTAAAGCGATAGTCTCATGAACTGTTTTTTAGTCGTTGCATATAGAAGTGTCAGTCATTCAGTTGCAGATTGGCATGCATTTTTATTGTTAGCTCTAACATTGACGTTTTCACTCTCTATAAACTCTGACGTTGACATTTTCACTCTCTGTCTGCATGCTTTTCTCCCCCCCAAGTTTTGTATACAAAAGTTTTGCTTTACTAATGATAATGAGACACTGGGTGTACATAATTCTATATTTACTAGGAGTACATGGAATGTGTATTTTGCATGCATGAAACTATGCATGTCCTAGGATCTGTGTCCGATGTGCATTGTATGTTTATTGTTTATGGATGATTATTCAAGAGAGGGCTTGTGAGACTCTGACCAAAAGATACAATGTGGGTTTTCTTGTTACAGGTGTGGTCCTAATGTAATCATTTAAAAAGAGCTCAACTTGACTTTTACTGTTAGAACCAAATGGGTAATCTTTTTCTTCATCTTCTTTACAGTGATGCTGCTGATCTGCCTATGGATGTTTGATCCAGTATTACACCTCATCTCTGGGCTGTGCCTTCTGAAAGCTGGATCCAATCTAACAAAGGAGCACTTCTTCCTATGTTGTGAGTATGTGTGAGTGCAGAAAAATTTTAAACTTTGACAGAAGCTTTGGATGACATCATGCGCATTGATCATTGTACGAGTTGTTTTTCATCTATTGTATTCTTTCTGTTACAGGCTTTCTTTAGTGTACAGAGAAAGGTGTGTGCGCGTGTGTGTGTGCGAAAGAGCAGAAAATGTTTAAACTTTGACAGAAACTTTGAATGACATTAAGATCATGTATATTGTCATAGCATGGTAGTGCAGCTAGTTCACTTTGAAAGAATCTGTTAATGGCTTTGGTAATAACTATGTGTGTTGATTATATCATGAATTGTTTTTGTCATTCATTGCATAGTGTAATGCAATAGTCTCATGAACTGCTTTTAGTCGTTGCATATAGAAGTGTCAATCATTCAGTGGCAGACTGGCATGCATTTTTTTTATTGTTAGCTCTAACATTGACGTTTTCACTCTCTATATGCATGCGTTTTTTTCCCCAGGTTTTGTTATACAAAATTTTTGCGTTACTAACAATATTGAGACACTGGGTGTACATAATGATTTTACATTTATTAGGAGTACATGGTATGTGTATTTTGCATGCATGAAACTATGCATGTCCTAAGATCTGTGTCTGATGTGCATTGTATTTTATTGTTTATGTATGATTATTCAGGAGAGGGCTTGTGAGACTTCTGACCGAAAGATACATGTGGGGTTTTCGTGTTACAGGTGTGGTCCTAATGTAACCATTTAAAAAGAGCTCAGCTTGACATAAACAGTTGGAAACCAAACAGGTAATCTTTTTCTTCATCTTCTTTACAGTGACGCTGCCGAACTGCCTATGGATGATGTTTAATCCAGTATTAGACCTCATCTGAGCTGTGCCTTCTGAAAGCTGGATCCAATCCAACAAAGAGCACTTCTTCCTCTTACATTGTGAGTATGTGTGTACATGTGAGAGTGCAGAAGAATTTTAAACTTTGACAAAAAGCTTTGGATGTCATTATGTGCATTGATCATTGTACGAGTGTTTTTTCATTATTGCATTCTTTCTGTTGAAGGCTGGCACATATATTTGAGTAAGCACTGGCATCGACTTTCAGTCAGTATGCATGCGTTTTCCCTTGTACTGTTCTTTACAAAATGTTTATTTTGTTGTGGGTTTGCATGCATTATTATTGTTAGCTTTGAAATTGATACTTTTACTCTGTATGCTAAGGGCTTTTTAACCTTAAGTTCTGTTATTTAAAAATGTTTTTTTGTATTGATAACATTAAAATACTGGGGAGTACATGATTTTCTGTATACATATTTTTGTATGCATAAAGCTGTGCATGTCCTAAATTTTGTGTTTGAAGTGCATTGTATTTATGATGATGTTATATGATTACCTAAGGGATGTCTCGTTTGACTTCTGACCTAAAGATAGGGAGCGGATTTTCTTACACAAGACATGCTCCTAATGTAATTATGTGAAAAGAGGTCAGTTTGATGTTAGCTATGTGAAACAAAAGGGTAACCTGTTTGTCTTCTTTTACAGTGATGCTGCTGATCTGCCTATGGATGATGTTTACTGCAGCAACAGAACTTGTATTGGCAGTGTCTTCTGAGAACTGGATCCAGTGAGAGGGAGAGAAAGAGAGAGCAGAGAACCGACTCTCTCTTCTTGTTTTTTTTTCCGTTTTTTTTTTTTTAATGATTTAACAGTTGTTTTTCTAACAAATTATTGACATTGTTTGGTGTTTAACACAATTTAGGAACAAATACTGAAATGTACTTTACAATTGCCTGTTTATAGGGAATATATGGGTTATATTTTATATGAAATTGGTCTTAGTTCCAAGCCTGTTTGATATACTTGGTATACGTTATCCTCATGTGATGGCTTCAGGAATGGCCCATGAAACTTCTGACCCAAAGATTTGGATTTTCTTACTCTAAATGAGGCTCTGATAATTGTGTGAAGAGATATTAGCTGTTTGAGATGACAAGGTAATCTTTTTCTTTCTCTTGTTTTACAGTGATGCTGCTGATATGGACCCAGCAGCTGACTTCATCTGGCCAATGTCCTCTAAGATCCACTTCAGCCATTTTGTGAGTACATGTGTGTGTGTGAGGGGGAGGGGTTATGTTTCAATTGGTGACATAAAGTGAACTTTATCTTTGTCCTTTTTGGGGGTGGGGGAAGAAGTGGAAAAATGGTAGGAATAGGGAGGGGGGAATTTAAGGATTGGGAAGGATCGAGTCATTTTCATGTAAAGTTGCAACTAGCAAGGGAATTGATGTTGGCTAGTATCTCCATGCGTGTATGTAAGTGGGCTATAGATCTTTAAATTCTCACAGCGACATAACTTTAGATCAGGCATGTTGCCATAGCAATGTATGCAACCCAGCTCCTCAGTTTGACAGCTGTGACTGATAATTAAGCGTGTTGATTGTGTGTCAGAACTTGTTTTCAGTCATTGTGTTCAGTGATGCTGTTCATTCTCTAACAGATTTGCATGCACTTTCAGAGTCATCACTGGCACTTTCACCGATGCTCTGGATGCATGCTTTCCCATTTTGCTGTGTACAAATGTGTTTGAAAGCATTTTCATTTAACTTATTTTAGGAATAAATACTGGGGGTTTTTTTATTAATCATTTTTCTGTTTGCTAGGAATAAATAACACATATTCTGTATGTATGATGTGCATGTTGTAAGTTTCCTGTTTGATAAGCTGTTTATATATTATTTTGTATCATAGTTCAGCAGATGGAATGTAGGGGTTTGGTTGGTTGGTTTCTGCTGTTCTTGTTGTACATCTCTCTCTGCTTCTGATATGATTGCAGCAGAAGACCTCTGAGCAAGATGTTTTGAAAGGTGTATCCAAAGATCCTTGCTTCCCCCTATCTTGTGCACAGGTATGTATATGTGTCAGATGGAGGGGAGTGGAGAGGTCATGTTTTACATGTTTTCATCATAGAGGAATGAGCATGCTTTATATTGGGAGGTGAGGAAGGGGAAGATGATCAGCCATTTCCATGTGAATTTAGAACAAGATGGCGAATGGGCCAGAATTGCAGAGTCAGCATGTTATTAGCCGTGTACCATGTGTGAAGTGCAATGTGTTGTGCTCATGCAGTGAAGAAGTAACTACTTCCTTGACAAGTTTGCTTTTTTTTACATATCAAGTCCTTGTCTATTTACTTCAGACTTCATGGTGTACATTA
>JADBJO010020114.1:15000-31924 GCA_016801955.1 Conus betulinus | reverse complement strand
AATCATAGGCGCAAGCTGATAATACCTTGAACAATATTTTAAAGTTTCTGCCATACACGTTTTGCCGGGGCACAGGCGCTGTGTCCGTAAATCAACAAGTTTAGGCACTAGGTGGAGGTTGTACCATAGTTTAACTGATTTATCTTGAGTTTATGGAAAGCAGCTTGCTTTATCAAAAGCAACAGACCCAGATTCAAGATCCTGTTAGGTTCACGGGCTCAGTTCTGGAACTCTTATATACGTGGGTTTGGCGGCATGGCGTGGTCGCCTCTGTTGTCGCCTCTCCCCCACGACACCAAAGAAGATGTTCGAATGGATTGCTGGTCGTTACTGTTTGCTTTGGAAGCCTTTTTAAAAACATGCGGCAGCCTCTCCTAATTGAGGTTATGTTCTGTCCTCAGTTCGCGCGGGAGCGCGCGCACGCAAACACAACACCACACACACACCACACACCAACACACACACCACACCACACAACACACCCGTATGTATACACACATACATGCACAAAGTCTCTCTCTCTCTATTTTCGCGCTCGCTCCGTCATGGATCGCTCAAGGTACAAAGAACTGGTTGTTCTGGTCAACTGGAACGGTTCGCATGTGCATTGTCGAGAGTGACTAGGCTGCACTACCAGATGTTTGGGAAATACGTGCGACCACACATGTTGGTTGAGGGACTGGACACGATTTGCTCTGCCTCTCCATCTCTCTCTCTCTCTCTCTATCTCTCTCTCTCTCTCTCTCTCTCGTGTTTTTTTCTCCATCCTAACACACCCGCCCAACTTTGAAAGTATTTATATGTTGCCCTAGGCATTCTTCTAGACGTATGCATTTATCGTTGTAGAATGCATTGATGTGCAGTTAGTTCGTCCGATGTTTTCTTTCCGTTGTTTGGGAGGCATGGATGAAAAAAAACCCACTGGGACTATGTGTTTATTTTCCGTTTCCCTCAACAACGTTTTGTTCGTTCGTTCGTTCCTCCATTTTGTTCTCTGTCTGTTCTGGCTCTCTCACTCTCTCTTTCACACCACACACACACACACACCCACACATAACCACACACCACACCACACACGCACCCACACACACACACAACACACACACACACCAACACACGACACCCACACACACCAGTTGAAGCACGCGTCAAGAGTTGAACAGAGAATTGTACTTTTTGACACTTGTGTTTACAGTAAACTTTAATTGATGTCCTTTCATCAACATCCAGGGACTTCCTCTTTTAAGCTGTGTTGATTTTTGCTTTTGCAAGGGAATGTTGGTACGCGCTGACTTGGTTCAGAGAGACAAGAGGAGAGGAAGAGATAGAGGTGCGCAGCGCCGCGCGCGTGTGTGCGTGTCCTGTATGCTCCTGGCGGGTATTCGTCGGCGCATGTGGTAGGTGTGTGTGGTGAAGTGCGTTGCATGAGCATCGTACTACATGATTTGCGTCGGGGGGGGGGGGGGTGTGTCGGGTTTGTAGGTAAATTTCGGTGTGGGTTTTGGGGCGGGGGGGGGGGTGGTTGGGGATGGGGGGGGCGGGGGGGGTTGTGGGGGGGGGGGAAAGGGGTGTCACTTCCCTCACAGGTGGTACCCCAAACCGACATGACCATTTGTTTGTGTTAGAGTGGCAATGTTTTTAGTAGCATCTTTGTACTGTCCCTACTATGGCCACTGCCCAGTCCAACTGGAATCTTCTTTGGCTCTCCAACATCCTGTAAACAAGTGCCAGACCATTCTACATCCCACCGACTATATTAGGCCCTGGCAACCTGCAACTGGAACTTTCCAGGTTTATCAAGGAGGGTCTTGAAAATGGAACAGTGTTGAAAGCGTTATCTGGAGTCCACTGACCCTGCCGATAGGTGTTCCACTGGGAACACAGGGTAGAGATTCACTGTCCCAGTTAGAGAGAGGAGGATGAGATGAGAGATGAGAGAGGAGAGGAGAGAGGGGTGACGAGAGAATGTTTTCTTCAAGGATGAAGAACGCGAGAACTGGACTTGTGGTGTTGTGTGTGTGTGTGTGTGTTTGGTGTGTGTGTGTGTTGCGTGCGTGCGTGCGTGCGTGCGTGCGTGCGTGCGGTGTGTGTGTGTGTGTGTGTGTTCTTGTGTGCATGCGTGCGTGCGCACGCGGTGTTTCAGATGCCGGGGGGGGGGGGGGGGGGGTCAGTGGTTCAGATGTTCATCATGTCGGGTAGAGAGAGTGGTTCAGATGCCAGGGGGAGAGAGAGGTGGTTCAGATGTCAGGGGGAGAGAGAGAGTCAATGGTTTCAGATGCCAGGGGGAGAGAGAGTGGTTTCAGATGTCAGGGGGAGAGAGAGTTGTTCAGATGTCAGGGGAGAGAGCAGTGGTTTCAGATGCCAGGGGGGAACAGAGTGGTTCAGATGCCAGGGGAGAGAGAGTTGGTCAGATGCCAGGGGGAGAGAGAATGGTTTCAGATGTCAGGGGAGAGAGAGTGGTTCAGATGCCAGGGGGAGGGAGAGAGAATGGTTCAGAAGCCAGGGGAGGAGAGAGTGGAGAGAGAGTGGTTCAGAAGCCAGGGGAGAGAGAGTGGTTCAGATCCCAGGGGGAGAGCATAGAGTGGTTCAGATGCCAGGGGGAGAGAGAGTGGTTCAGATGCCAGGGGAGAGAGAGTGGTTCAGATGTCAGGGGGCAGAGAGAGTGGTTTCAGATGCCAGGGGAGAGAGAGAGTGGTTCAGATGTCAGGGGGGAGGAGAGAGTTGTCAGATGGCAGGTGAAAAGAGAGCGGAAGTTGATCTCCTTCATTTCTATTGCCTTTACCAGAGTGTGAACGGAGACTAACCGTGGCGTGGGCACGGCAGATGCATTCAACACCCATCGCTTTAGCACTCACAGAACGCTAGGCACTGGGCATTGCTGCTGGGGGAGGATTGGAATGGAAGTTGGGGGGGGGGGGGGAGGGGCGTGGAAAATGTGATGGGATGGGGGTGAATGGAGAGTGGGGGGAGGGCATGGATGGGGGCCTAGCTGTTCGCCTGTTGCTCAGTCCATCATGGTGTTGTTTAATGACCACATGCACACTGGCCCTGGTAGGCGAGGTGGGGGTGGGGGTGGGGGGGTGGGGGTTGGGGGCGTGGAAATGTAGGGGATGGGGGTGAGTGGTGGTGAGGAGGGCAAAGGAGGGGGGCCTAACTGTTCGCCCTGTTGCTCAATCCATCATGAAGTAGTTTATGGCCGATGCAACTGCTCAAAGGGGGGGGGGGGGGGGGGGGTGGGGGGGGGGGTTTAAGGGGCGTTGCAACAATGAGGGACAGGGTGAGTGGAGGTGCAGGCAGTCCATGCTGGGGCCATGGATGATTCTGGACCATCCTCAAGCCTTTCTGACACATGGCTGCCCCTTCCTTTTCCTCTCTCCCTCCCCTTCCCTCTGCCCCTTCCCTAGGCCTGGTGAAATATAAGCAAGAGCAGAATTAGGATTCATTCATGGAAAAATCGATGTGTTGAAAACGGGATGTACATGTTTTCCCTACCCACGCCAACCCATGGCTGTCCTCAACATACTGGACGCGCAGTGAAACAGCGAGTCCTTCCTACTGTGGTCACTGCCTGGAATCCAGAGGGAAGAAGGACGGGACGACCCAGAGACAGCTAGAGAAGAGAGACCTATCGGCAGAATCGAAGAGGAAGAGAACTACCAGCACAGAGGCAGAAAGGACGTCCAGGAGTCGAGTCTCTTGGAGAAATGTTGATGGCCTGGTCTCTGGGAGGCGCGTGGACTACTTAATTAGTAGATAAGAAAAACTACAGTGAATGTGAACATTGACACACAACCATTCTGCGTCCGATTTGAGGAGGGAAGTAACTGTTCGTTCTTCGTTTCTCATGGTTTTCATGGGCTGAAATGTTACATGTCTTGCCTGAAGAATACCAAAGAGGTCGAAACACGTCACGTCACGCACGAACATACTTAACACGAACATAGATCTTTTGATTAGACTCTAGTGCTAACAGAGGCAAGATGTTATACTCCCAGATAGGAGTTTCTTTCACTTTTATCTTTCCCTTCAACCTGCTCAAGTGCACAGGTCTTGGAACAAGCAACCTTACCTAGAACTGCACCCAGACTGTGGTGAACTTCACTAACACGATGAGCAGTCACATTCTGTTTTTGTTTACGGGTGTATTTAGAGAAGAAAGCAAGTTCTGAAATAGCCTTTGCAAACTGGCAACCCCTCTCATTTTCTCTCGCATCGACGACTGTAATTCTCCCATGGCTGGTTTGCCTGTCGTCAACCTTTAGTTCTCATGTAAAAACACAAACTCAGTCAACGTTTCAGGGTTAATTCTGTCAAAGGCGTTCAGCGCCTGCCATTTCATGGCATGTTTCACTACAGAAACATCGTTTCAACGTTCTATTTACTAAAACTAGATGCTCTCAGAACTATTAGGCTTATAATGCTTCAACAAAATGCACATGTGGCGAAGCAAATCAATACATCATATTTTGTTGAATGTGTGCCCCATGGGACATGTCTACCATCTTTGTTAGGCAAATCTGTGACTGGATTTTTTTTTTCTGATTCCGATCTTGCTTTAAAGGATACCTTTCGTTTGATATATAGTCCCTGGTCAGGCATTTACTTTAATGTGATCCTGGCGGTCTTTCTATCGCGCACACACACCAAACACACACGACATACTACACACTCTTTCCTCTCTCTTCTCTCTCCCTCTCTCTCTCTCTCTCTCTTCTCTCTCTCTCTCTCTCACCCACACACACACACACCACACACACAACCAAAACACCACCAAACACCATACCCCCCACCACACAATGCAACTCACACACCACAACACACCATCTCTCTCTCTCTCGCTCTCTATCTCTCTCTCTCACGCAAACACACACACCACACACACACACACAAACACACACCAAACACCACACACACACAAGCTGCGCGCGTACACCAAATTCATACACAAACACACACTAACACTCAAACACACAAACAAAAACACAAACACACATACCACACACAAATGTCTCATTAAACCCACTCAACACCACTCACACACACACACCACCAAACAAACACACACACACCACACACACACACACACCATGTATATATATCTATACTTAAAGCACACCAACACTCTCTCTCTCTCTCTCTCTCTCTCTCTCTATCTCTCTCTCTCTCAAAATACAATTGCACTCACCTACCACACAACACACTGTCTATCTCTCTCTCTCCTCTCTCTCTCTTCTCTCTCTCTCTTCTCTCTTCACACACCACACACACACACACACACACACCACACCACACACACACACAACACACGCACACACAACATTGCGCGCGCGTACACTCAAATTCATCACACATACGCTCCACATCACACACTACACACACACAAACACACCACACACACACACACACACACACTATATATATATAGATATAATATATATGTTATATAGTAGATATATATATATATATATATATATATATATCATTAAACCCCACTCTTCTCACACTCCACACACCACGCGCCGCGCACACACACACACACCACCACACACACACAAGTGGGGAGTGGGTGGAGGAGAGGCAAAGTGGGACAGACTGGGAGGTAGCAGCAGCTGATCACAATCCGGCGGACACGTGAACCGTGAGTTAGGAAGAGACAGAAGAAGCCTGCACAGAATACGGGTTGTCTGAAGGGTCACCATGAGTCGATAGTATAAAGTGTTGAACAGGGTTTAATGTGGACATTCAGCACCCGCTGCAGAGTTTCTTTCGTGACGTGTTCTTTGTGGCTGTTTCGGTCTCGTCTTCTTTTGCCGGGCGGCCTCTTGTGATCAGGAAGTATTACCATGGGCCAGTAGTTTCTCGTAAGTCAGTTGCAATAAAATGTTCCTTCAGTCCTTGCATCAAGGTTTTCAGCTTCTCAGACCCCCTCGTTGGTAGAGTAATAGATTAATGAGGAACCCAGTTTCAAACCATCGTCATCGTCCACAACCCCTCACCCCCCCACCCCCCCCCCCCCCCCCCAGTCCCTCACTAACCTCTCTTTGAAAGAGGGCTTACCGTTAAAGTCCAAAAATTGGCGCACGTATGTGTTATATATTTGGCATTTGTGGAGCGTTTGTAGGATTTTTTTTTCTCTGATTTCATTTTACCCTGCTCTGCTGCAAACACACACACACCACACACACACACACACCCAGAGGAGAAAAGTGTCTTTGATTAAGGACGTGAGTTTTGAAAGTGGGGAAGCCCTTGAACTCAACTTCTGCCTCTATCTCTGTTGTAGTACAAAGTGTGTTTTTGGTAAACGCCACAAAAATGCGTGGGCGTTAGTGCAGGATAGAAGTGTCCCAGCTGCGTGGGGTGTGGTGTGGGTGTGTGGGTTGTGGAGGGGGAGTGTGTGGGGCGAGGGGCAGACAAGAGCGTAAGGGGGGGGGGAGGGGGGTGGGGGGCAGGAGGGCACTGCCCTCCCCTATTAACGACCCAACGGAAAAACAAGGGTGAGAAATGGTGGGGGTGGGGGGAAGAGTACCTTTGGCTCCCCCAAAATATGAAAAGCCTCAAAATTCGAAGACATATTATGGTGAACACTTGTCTCACCCCCCCCCCCACCCCCCCCCCCCCCCCCCCCCCCCCCCCCCCCCGCCCCCCCCCCCCCCCCCCCCCCCCCCCCCCCCCCCCCGGCCCACCCCCCCCCCCCCCCCTCCCACACCCCCCACCCCCCCCCCCCCCCCCCCCCCACCCCCCCCCCCCCCCCCCCCCACCCCCCCCCCCCCCCCCCCCCCCCCCCCCCCCCCCCCCACCCCACCCCCCCCCCCCCCCCCCCCCCCAGCCCCCACCCCCCCCACCCCCCCCCCCCCCCCCCACCCCCACCACCCCCCCCCCCCCCCCCCCCCCCCACCCCCCCCCCACACCCCCCCCCCCCCCCCCCCCCCCCCCCCCCCCCCCCCCCCCCCCCACCCCCCCCCCCTCCCCCTCCACCCCCCCCCCCCCCCCCCCCCCCCCCCCCCCCCCCCCCCCCCCACCCCCCCCCCCCCCCCACCCCCCCCCCCAAACCCCCCCCCCCCCCCCTCCCCCACCCCCCCCCCCACACCCCCCCCCCCCCCCCCACCCCACCCACCACCAGCCCCTCTCTCCTCTCCCTGTCCCTATTTTATACAGGAATTTGAGAAAACCAATACCTTTCCGAAATGTGTAAAAATGAGAACAAACCCCACTCACCCGCTTTATAAAAGAACTTTTGCCTCCCCCTCCTTATTATGGAAATGAAAATTCCGCCATCCATGACCCATCCCCACCCCCACCCCCAACCCCGAAATGCTTCTGTCAGGTCATGCTGGCCCGCCAATGTGAAATGTTTTCCGAGACCTGACTTAAAATGTGATCTTGCTGCTCCTGATTCCAAGAAATTGTAGGGGTGTCACGTCCACGGGATTTATACTTCAAACTTCAAGTTGACCCCTCCCCCCTCCCCCGCCCCTCCCGCCTGCCACCCTACCCCCTCCCATCCCCCCCCCCCCCCATTCTTTATGCAAAGCATATAGGATGGCATAGTTCAACATCAGTTCATTCTCAGCATATGTATTTTACCTCAGCCCCTGGTGACCCCCACTCTTCATTTTTGTCCCTCGCATAGGATCGCAACTGTTTAAAGGAAAAGATGACTTAATGATCAACCACATTTTGATGGATTGCTTAAGATACGCGAAATGAGGATAAGCATATACGTTTCAGAGAATACGAACAAAGTGCTGACTAGAAATACTACAGATGAAAGTAGGTTGGATGTCCATCGTTATTGACCGAAGACAACTTCTCTCTTTCGAATACCCCCTATGTCTGTCTGTCGGTCTGCCCGGCCTGTCTGTCTGTTTGTCTGTCTCTCTCTCTCTCTGTCTCTCTCTCTCGGCTCTCTCTCTCTACATGTTTCTGTTGGTATTCTTATGATTTCCTGTGGGTTTTCTGGTACATGAATACTTTTGTGGGACTTCTGTCATGTTGGCATCTATTAGACTGTGTTGTTTCGGGGGTGGGGTGGGATAGGAGGCGGGGTGGGGGACCGGCTGTTATTACGTTGGGGGGGGGGGGATAGGACTCGGACAAGTCCAGCAGAGAGTGAGGATAAGGAATCGCTCAATGGCCAGTCAAGGTCGCTCCCTGGAGCAATGGACAAGGACACGGTCGTGTTGGGAGCGGTTGAAAAGGGGTCTTCTGTGTGCATACAGGACGAACTCTTACACTACCTTCTTAGCCCCGTACCCACGTCCCTCCCCGCCAAACTAATCCCCATCATGTCTCCCCAAATACCATGTCCCAGCCATTACCACATCCCTATCGCTCCAGCACCCACACCACCCAACACCTGCTACGTCTGGCAAAGAGCGTCGAAAACCTATGGCCAAAAGACATTAATAAGCGGTAGAGGCGAGGAATGTTGTACCTAGTACCGGAAAGAGGAAATAGATCCATACCAGCGTGCCTTAAACAAACCGCACACGGTTGTTGAACTTGTGTCAGGAGGACGACGAGCAATCAACGTGGTCAGGTGACAGCTGGGCACCTCAAGGAGTAGGGACACCTCACGGATTAGAACCTTCCCGTAGTGAAGGGGGAGTGAGGGGACGTCGTAACCACTAGGACCTCGGTGCATCAAGTGGGGCGCTAAATACTCAGTCAACTGAGGTAGCTTTGTAAACAGCTTTGAAGAGCAGGAGTCTTGGACTCGTTCAGATGGTATTGCCGTGGGGCACTGGTGTTGGTTCTAAAACTGTCAGGCTGGTTGAATGCGCGTGGACGTTGTTGTCGTAGCTTTTCTCCAGGATAATTACTGTGTTAAAAGTGCCCCCCGAAGTCGGGCGGGAAATTATCGATGTCCATCTTGGTGCCACGTGTTTGTTTGCTAATCAGTTAGGTAGGGAGTGTGTAAATGCTGATGTGTGTGGAAATTGAATGTAGCGAAATGGGGAATTTCAGGGTACTTGTGAACAGGGGTGAGGTTTGTTTGTAGACTAAGATTCAAGCAGCATGGACAAGGCATGGTACCGAAGGGGAATCCTTTGTTTCCATCCCTATAAATGAGGGAGAGCAAACAAGTAGGGAGAGAGGAGGAAGACACCACCACGAGGGAGAGAGAGGAGAAGGACAGGGAGGAGAGAGGAGAGCGAGAAGGGGAAGGGTGGGCAGGGACCGCAGGACACAGTTCGAGAGAACGTGGTCTGGGGAGATAGAAGAGACCAGCAAGTCTTAGGGTTAAAGACAAGCTGGAAGAGGAGAAAACTAAGTTTGAAGCCCAGAGGTGGGTGAAGACAGACAAACTGAATTTGAACCAGAGGGGGTTGGTGAAAGAGACGAAGAAGAAGAGTTCTACGTCGAGATCCCAGAGACGACCACGAAGACCAGTCCTGATACCTGGAGCCAGTCAACCAAGGGCGTCACCATCAAGCAGTGCTGAAGAAGACTTGAAGAGACTTTTTCAAGAACTGTGGTGGTGTGAAAGCGTGGTTGTGTGTGTGAAACCTGGCCAGGTAAGAAGTCATTTTTTATAACCCGGGATTAGGAAAGTATTGATCTTTTATGTTGATGATTCATTTTGGTGTGATTCTTTCATGTGTTGATTATAAGTAGCATAGAAATGTATTTCTTGTTATCAGTCGTGTTAGGAGAGAAAACGAATGCGTGACATCCCATTCCCAGAGAGAGGTGAATGTTTGTGGGAGCATGATGAGTGTGCATATGAGTGTATGAGTGCAAAAGATAACTTGGTGTGTTAAGCGTCTGGACTAATAATACATCAACGTTAGTGCACTTAAGCAATACCATCACGATTTCAGTGTTTGGAATGAAAAGGGAGTAGGCCTAGTGAAATCAAAGTTGCCGCCTTTTTTTTCGTGTGCGGACGTGTTTTTTAAATGATTTTTTTTTGGATTTACCTAAACACACGGTCATTTACATGTTGAAACCGATAGGTTGAGAATAGCCGGCACCCTCAGCACGACCTGTTTTAATCCACCCTAAGACTGATTGCCGTGAGATGATTCCATTCCATGCCCCTCTCTGGTAGAAAACAAAACAAAACAAAAACAAAACAAACAAAACTTGATGTTAAGTTAAAAATGAGCCGATCAGTTCATAAAGACGGTGATGCTCTTGGACATTTAAAGTGTGTAAATTGATGACCCATATTATTTTTAAAAGCTCTAATCTCAGAGTGCAATTCGGCGATTGTTCAATGCCGATCCAGTTCCAACTCCAATCTGGAATCATGTTCATCTTTGAACTGGAGAACGGTGCTTGTGCACCCAGCGCTCTGAACCCCCCCCCCCCCCCCTCCCCACCGCCACCCCGTTTCTCCACACACAAATGCATATTTCCCCTTCATCAGTACTGCAGCCATTGCATTGCGTTAATGATTAGAATTGAGCATTTCTGACCATCTTCAATCGTGTCTGCCACTAGGCTGACCTTGATCTATAACGGAAATATGAATGATAATCATAATGATAGAAGTAGTAGCAGGCCTATCTATAATGATAATAATAGTCGGTGGAAAGGAATATAAATGATCAGTGAGTAAAAAGCTGAAACGACTATTGGAACAGGGAGGAAGGGTGGCGGGGGGGGGGGGGGGGGGGGGGGGGGAGGAAGGGAAACCACATAGGCCTACCTACACCCACATACTTAAAAAAACAAAAACAAAAACAAACCAAAACAAAAAAATAAAGACATATGAGCACAACAACAACAACTACTACCACTGCTGCTGCTACGACGACTACTACTACTGCTGCTACTACTTCTACTACTACTACTACTGCTGCTGGTGATAGGATGGTGATATATAACAGGACAATAGTATTTATAAACATAATGGTAATATTAATGATGGTAATTATGGACATTAGTAATGATGATGATGATGATGCCTTGATAGTAATGATAATAATGAGGATCATAAGAATGATATGAATAATGGTAAAATTAAAAAGTAATATTCGTAATGATGATTGTCGGTGGAAAGAAATAGAAATGATCAATTAATAAGTGAAAGGCTTGTAGCCTACTATTGGAACAGGGAGAGGTTATGATGGTAATGGTAATGATGATAATAATGATGATAGTAGTAATAATAGTTATAAAGATAAATTTAGTGATGTTTTTTGAATATTAGTAGTAGCTGGAAAGGAATAGAAATAATCAATGAGTGAAAGACTAACATTACTATTTGAACAGGAGGGAAAGGGGGGCGGGGGGTGGGGGGGGGTGGGGGGCACACACACACGCGCGCGCGTGTACACGCACGGACGTACGCATGAACACACACACACACACACACACACACACACACACACACACATACACTAAACTAATGGTATTCTACAATATGCACATAAAAGACTAATTCTAAAGATGAAGATGTACGTGAAAAAAATAAAGCTAGGTTGCTGGCTTTTAAAACTGCGGTGACAAAACCGATTGTCCGCCCTGTCTTATACCAGCATTACGTTTCAAACATGGGTGAAGGTTAAGGAGGGTGGGGGAACGTGGAAGTATAGAGGAGAAAGGATAGTGGTGGGGAGTTTAGGAATAATGATTATTGGTCATGTATTTAAATGTACCAATATTTGCATTGCTGGTCCGGAAAGTGGTCGCCCTGTCTGGGCCTTGTACTGGTACTAATTTAGCATACAATAATGAAAATAAGAGCTACTTCCTTGTGACCTTGACTGTAACACCAAAGTCACTGACTGGACTGATATTTTATCATAATTATCATATATCAGATCAATGATTCATCTTACAGGCTTTATCAACTGTTTGCCTGAATATTCACACAGAAATAATAAGCTTACAATTGTCTTTTTACATGAGTGCGCTGTTGCTTGTGTGATAGCTTGTTTCATGTAGGGACATTGGTCTGGGAGCGACTAAAAGCTTAGTGTGTAAAGTGTTTTCAAAATTGTTAAGCGTTTCCATGGTGGCAATGTAAGTTGGCAGATTTGCGACAATGGTTTATAGCTCTGTTAGTAAAAAGATGCAGTAATGAAATGAGAGAGAAATGTTGCCAGTTTCAGTGGGTGTCCCCTTGTGTGTACACTGTCGTTGAAAGTGAAGAATTTCGTGTGGCGTCGTCACCATCATGGTCACACAGGCCTCAGACGTATCGAGTAGGCTACCACTCAGCTTCCGATGCATAGGCTTGGCAGTTGTTGGAAATTTAATCTCTCCTTGGATGCCAGTGTACTCATTCCAAAAATTTTTTTGCTTGGTAAAGCATTTACTAACATTTTCTGTTTACGTTTACATGCATTTCTTTTCTGAGATTTGGGGTCCATACCACATTTCCATAGTAATTAGATCTACGTACAGATTTGAAAAAAAAAGGCGTTAAGTCTTCATGTTAAAACTCGACAAATGTAAACGAGTAAATAAAGAAATGCGTAAGTTTCCGACAGTGTAAAAACGAATACTAGAATCCTCCCCGACTGAAAGGCCCACCACTGCCTCAATGAACTGGCGAACTACGAAATTGTAACGAGCACCATCTCTACAAAACGCCATGGGAACAGGGGAAGCAACGCTGACTGACTTTCAAGTGTGTGGCGTTCGGATATGGCCGAACTGGTAAGCGAGCGCAAATGTTGTTCTGTATTCCACAAAAAAAAAACGCTGCATTCATTGTGAGTTTGAACTGCTACAACTCGTGCCAGAGGTAACTTTTACACTTCCATAATTTTGTCAGTGGTATGAACGTTTGGCATGTGGTTTTTCAACGACTAGTTGTAGAGATCCCCCCCCCCCCCTCCGCCCCCCCCCCCCCCCCCCCCGCCCCCCCCCCTTTTTTACTGAGAGACTCGCAATTGTATATTGATCATTCTAGCATATAGCAGAAAGAGAGGAGGTTTTGCGTTTTCCTGAAATGTGTGAGGATATGCCACGTCCAGTTTTCCCTTTATCTTTCGATTTTCAAATTCGGGAAACTTTACCCGACACGTCCTTGCTCGTGTTTTTGCAATGCCGAGTAACAACAACTGGGTAATGGGCTGAGGAAGTGTGGATAACTGGATTGGGGTGTCATTGTATTGTTCAGGCTTGTACTCCAAACATGTCTGGCAGGAATGTGTCCAAACATTTTTTAAAAAATTTTTTTTACAAGATCAAAAAAGAATAACTGCCATCACCAGAAAGCAAAAAGAAAAAATAATGCAATTGTGCAAAAAGTGTCAAAATCTGACATATGAGAAGAAAGCAGTTATTTTGTTTGTTAATCAGATTTCTCCAGCCATCCCTCCCTCTGCGAAAGAAGAAAAGAGAAAAGTTGCAGTGCACTTAAGGTAAAACAGGGTCAGGTGTCCACCAACATAAGGGTCACAGCAGGAGTGGTGAAAAGGGTTTCTATATGGCATACAGACGACCTTTTCCACTACCTCTTAACCCCTCTGCACTCCCTGCCGTCCAGCCTACAGTCCCCTCTCCTCTCCCAAATACTCTGTCCACTCCCCCCCCCCCCCCCCCCCCCCCCCCTCCCCCCCGCCTTTAGGTCCTTCGCGTCGCTGCCGTCTCTAGAGAAACATTGTAAATGAAAGAAACGATACCACTTTGAAAGATTTGTTTTTGCATCAGAATCAGTGTCATTGTTATCCAGTCGTTAACAGGTCTTTTCTGGTGCAGTAGATATATTGCAGAAAATGACTGCTATTCCGGCAAAGAAAATGTTTGTTTCGCTTTTTTTTTTGTCATACTCCCCTCCCATACAAGAGTTTTTTTTTCTCTCTTCATAATATACTAAAACTGATATTTGAAATCTGAAGCTTTTGTGTCATGTTCCAGTATTTCCATTATTTCTAAAGCTGAAAAGATCGGGATGAATGACGGAAAGCAGTGTTTGGAATGAAAAGGGAATAGGCCTAGTGAAATCAAAAGTTCCCGCGTTTTTGTGTGTGCAGACATGTTTTTAAATGATTTATTTTTTATATACCTACACACACGGTTTTTACAAGTTGAAACCGATAGGTTGAGAATAGCCGGCACCCTCAGCACGACCTGTTTTAATCCACCCTAAGACTGATTGCCGTGAGATGATTCCATTCCATGCCCCTCTCTGGTAGAAAACAAAAAAAAAACAAACAAACAAAAAAACAACAACAACAACGAACAAAAAAAATAAATTGATGTTTATTTACAATGAGGCGATTACTTCGTAAAGGCGGGTGGTGCTCTTGGACGTTTAAAGTGTAAATTGATGACCCATATTTTTAAAAACTCTAATCTCAGAGTGCAATCAGCGATTGTTCAATGCCGATCCAGTTCCAGAATGGAATCATGTTCATCTTTAAATCGAAGAACGGTGCTCGTGCACCAAGCGCTCTGCCCCCCCCCCCCCGCCACCTTTTCACACAGAGATACAAATTTCCTCTTCATCAGTTCTGCAACCACTGCATTGCGTTAATGATTAGAATTGAGCATTTCTGACCATCTTCAATCGTGTCTGCCACTAGACTGACCTTGATCTATAATGGAAATAATGATAATTATAATGATAAATATAGTAGTAGGCCTATCTATAATGATAATAATAGTCAATGGAAAGAATGTAAATGATCAGTGAGTAAAAAACTGAAAGGACTATTGGAACTGGGGGGGGGGGGGGGGGGGGGGGGGGGGGGGGGGGGTTTGATGGGGGACAGGGGGGCAAGGGAACCAGGGAACCACATAGGCCTACCTACACCCACATACTTCTGTCTTTTTTTAAAAAATACATGTGAGCACAACAACAACTACTACTACTACTGCTGCTGCTGCTGCTACTACGACTACTACTACTACTACTACTACTTCTACTACTACTACTACTACTACTACTACTACTAATTACTGCTGGTGATAGGATTGGTGATAACGGGACAATAGTAATTATAAACATAATGGTAATATTAAGGATGGTAATTATGGACATTAGTAGTGATGGTAATGATGATGATGTCTTGATAGTATTAGTAATGATAATAATAATATGAGGATCATAAGAATGATACTAGGAATAATGGTAAAATTAAAAGTAACATTCGTAATGATAATAGTCGGTGGAAAGGAATAGAAATGATAAATGAGTGAAAGGCTAGTAGCCTACTATTGAAATAGGGAGGAGATTATGATGGTAATGATAATGATGATATTAGTGATGGTTGTAGTAATAATAGTTATAATGATAAATCTAGTGATGTTTTTCAATAATAGTAGTAACTGGAAAGGAATAGAAATAATCAGTGAGTGAAAGGCTAACATTACATGCGCGTGTGCGCACACATGCACACACACACACACACACACGCACACACGCATGCACTTGCAAGCTTCATGTATTGAGGGAGGGGGCGGGAGGGGTGTGTGTGAAGAGACCCATATTCAGGGGGCAATGAAACGCCAAGCTGCTGGGGAAAAAAGATATGCATACACAAAAATGAAACCCTCTCCCTCTTTCTTTTTTCCATGATCACGATAATCTTAATGAAAAAATAAACTATCGGTACTCTACAATATGCACATAGAAGACTAAATCGAACGATGAAGATTAACGTGAAAAAATAAAGTTAGGTTGCTGGCTTTTAAAAACTGCGGTGACAAAACTGATTAGCTGCCCTGTCTTACACCAGCATTATGTTTCAAACATGGGGGGCGAAGGTTAAGGAGGGTGGGGAATGTAGTAGTATAGAGGAGAAAGGATATGGTGTTGGGTTTAGGAAATATAATTATTGGTCATGTATTTAAATGTACCAATATTTGCACTGCTGGTCCTGAAAGTGGTCACCCTACTCGGGCCCTGTACTGGTACTAATTCAGCATAAAAAATAATGAAAATAAGAGCTACTTCCTTGTGACCTTGACTGTGACACCAACTGGACTGACTGATATTTTATCATAATTATCATATGTCAGATCAAAGATTCATCTTACAGGCTTTATCAGCTGTTTGCCTGAATATTCAGACAGAAATTATAAGCTTACATTTTTGTTTGTTTGTTTGTTTTTACATGAGTGCGCTGTTGCTTGTGTGATAGCTTGTTTCCTGTAGGGAAATTGGTCTGGAAGCAACTAAAACTAGTAAAAGCTTAGCGTGTATGCTTTTAAAACTGTTCAGCATTTCCATGGTGGCAATTGTAGTATTATTAAAGTGGAGACGTGTGATGGCGTGTTGGTGACTGAGCGAGCTGATGAAGAAGAGAGCGTTATGTTTCTAAGGTAACTTCCCGGATATTATTCGTAAGCATTGAAGAGTTCTTCCGTTCATGTTCGGAGTGGAGACGTGTGATGGTCGGTGACTGAGTGAGCCGATGAAGAAGAGAGCGTTATGTTTCTAAAGTAACTTCCCGGGTATTATTCGTAAGCATTGAAGAGTTCTTCCGTTCATGTTCGGAGTGGAGACGTGTGATGGCGTGTCGGTGACTGAGCGAGCCGATGAAGAAGAGAGCGTTATGTTTCTAAAGTAACTTTCCCGGATATTATTCGTAAGCATTGAAGAGTTCTTCCGGTCATGTTCGGAGTGGAGACGTGTGATGGCGTGTCGGTGACTGAGCGAGCCGATGAAGAAGAGAGCGTTATGTTTCTAAAGTAACTTCCCGGATATTATTCGTAAGCATTGAAGAGTTCTTCCGGTCATGTTTGGCTTGTCTGCTGAGACTGAGTCATCATCCTAGTTCCTATAGCAATGTGAGTTGGCAGATTTCTTACACCGGTTTATTTTAACTGTGTTAGTAAAAAGATGCAGAAATGAAATGAGAGAAAAAAATGTTGCCCTATCTTTGCACCAGGTGCTAGCCCACAAATAGCCTACTTGGAACCACCTGGCTTGTACCTGAACATGGCCATTGTACCTTGAACCACCTGGCTTGTATGAAAATGGCCATATGAAAACAAACAAACAAAAAAAAAA
>JADBJO010020114.1:0-10000 GCA_016801955.1 Conus betulinus | reverse complement strand
ATCTGAAGCTCTGTGCATAATCAAAATACAAGGAAAACTGTCTGTGTTATGTGAGGTAAGGAAGTCAGTGTAAAAGATATAAATCAGAAATCTTGCATTGTCCCGCATCCCTCCCATCTCTAATCCACAGTGACATAGTCTCCTGACTATTCCTTCCAGTGACATGTACCTCCCCCCACCCCTCAACACCCTCCCCTCCCCCCTTCGCCAACAGAACATAGGACTACACACACACACACACACACACACACACACACACACACACACACACACACACACATGTCAGAGAATGGGAATGATGACTTCTTGATTTTAGCTTTTATTTTCCAAATTTTGTACAAAATGCCCCCCCCCCCCCCCCCCCCCCCCCACACCCCCCCCCACACACACACACACACACACACGTCCCAACCACACCCAATCTCCCACTGATGATAGTGCTTACATGTGCCATGTGGATGTGACTGATTTAATAGTTACTTAGATATCATAATCTGAGCAGTTAAACTGTTTTGCTGTATTTCTGTGGCTGCACTGTATGTCTGTCTTTCAGAGGAAGCATGACTTCAGTGTTGCAGATAGCTCTCACTGTGCTTTAACAAGTTTTAAGGCCTCTGTGAGGATACAGACTATGAAGGGGTGGATCAGTAAACCAGGAAAATGCATTAACACTCAAGAGATAGAATTTGATATTGCAGTTTTAAGGCCTCGGTGAGGGTACAAACTATGATGGGGTGGATCGATAAACCAGGAAAATGCATTAACACTCAAGAGATAGAAGTTTATATTGCCATTTTGCATTCTCATAAAAAGCTGTACAGAACAAATCAAGAATGATTTTAAAATAAAGGCTAAATGAGACAGTTTATAAATTGTCACCTTAAAAGTAAAGAGTCCAGTATATGATAATACAACACTCATGTTAATGTCAAAACCAAAGTCACTGTGGTCTTTGAGCAGCCAGAGTTCAGCTTCAGCTATAATCTGTGCTGCAATCAGTATGTCCTTTATGATCAGCACCCTGCATCAGGACAGATTCTGAGTACACTCTGCTGCAGGCTGTTCATAATAGTGGGCACCGTACATCATCAGAGTATTAAATCTTGTAAAAAGCAAAGGGTCAGTCCATTATTACCAGCATTCCAGACAAAGCCTGAGTCTACAGAGTCTATTGTAATCCTAGTCATCATTTTCAGTGGCCTTCTCGATATTAATCTTTAACTTTAAGACACAATACTAAAGATGCAAAATCATTTTCTTTACTTAAAATTGACTGCAACAGATGTTAAATAACCAGCTGCAGCCGGTAAAATAATCTGGAACATGCCTACTTGATTTTCTTTTCTGGTTTTTTTTTTTTTTTTTTTTTTTTTTTCCATTATGCTGTCTTTCATCTTCCAAGCCAACTCACACAGGCGTTGCACCCACACGGCTCATTCCAGCTCCTCATCCACAGCCACAGCGTGGCTCATCCCGCCAAGCCTTGGCCCCCACACGTCAATCTACAGGGAGCAGTCAATGCCTTGTCATGCATGAGGTGACCCACAAGAGATGACCCACTGTTGCCCAGTCACTTTGGTGGTGTTTAGTGATGCTTGTTCTGATCTGACGAACAGACCACGACACCAGCTAGTAAGCCCCTACTGACAACTTAGTTGTACAGCCAGCTTGACTGAGGTCTCCCTGTCAAGAGCCCAATCACATCTGTCCAGTGACAGTCTCCATGAATTGCTGATAGCGGTGACCCTGACAGGACTTCACCAATGGGTGGAGAGGAAATCAACACTGAGGTCGCCGTAAGAGAAGGGGCCTGAAGGGCTGCAGACTATGAGGCTTTCTCTTTAAAGAGGGTTTCACAGTGGGGCCAGTGTAGGCAGAAACTGCAACATTACAAAAACCAAACAGAAAAACAGAATTACTGAGCCGCCAAAGAAAGGAACACATTCTCCACAGACACAATGCATCTTGACTCATTGGGTCTTCTTTAGGCTGTACAAACAATATTCAGAATGATCGAAACAAAAGATGAGATGAACAGTCACTTACTTTACTCTTTGGTTTGGGTGAAAATGTGGCGTGGTTGGAAAACTACTGAATGAAGCTTAGAGAAGGGGGGGGGGGGGGGGGGGGGGGGGGGGGGAGAAACAAACTATAACAATCGTAATTGCAGTGATAATAATGAAAAAATAATGATTATAATGATATTAACAATAAATTTGCTGAATAGTAATAGTAATTTTATAATGTTAATAGAAGAGGAAGAGCAAGAAGAATGCCTACAATACTAGCTATGAGTCATATTATTATAAGCAGAAGAGCAAGACTATAGAAAATAGGATATATAGTAAGATGAAACTAGGAAAGCAGTTGATAGTT
This sequence comes from Conus betulinus, assembly GCA_016801955.1. Classification (NCBI taxonomy): domain Eukaryota; kingdom Metazoa; phylum Mollusca; class Gastropoda; order Neogastropoda; family Conidae; genus Conus; species Conus betulinus. The sequence goes on along the minus strand of JADBJO010020114.1, from coordinate 7,624 downwards.
AAACTAACATTGCTGCTACTGATGACAATTATGATGATAGAAACCATAATTATGATAATGTAGAGAATTCGAAAAGTGAAAATGTAATAATAGTAGCAATGATGATAATGATAATGATAATAAATAATAATAATAATAATAATAATGATGATGATGATGATGATGATGATACTGCTGCTGCTACTACTAATTATAATGATAATAATGATAATTGTAATATAATAATGAGAATAATAAATGATGATGATGATAGTATTACTACTTCTACTACTACTGCAATTACTACTACTAGTAGCACACACAGTGTTGGAGCAGTCACAGGAGAATTTATGTTTGGTTTTGAATGCATCTCTGGGGCCATGCATGATGGTGTCTGGCTGTGGGCTTTGAGCAGAGGAAAGTACCAGGTGGCTTGGTTTTGAGTGTGTGTGTGTGTGTGTGTGTGTGTGTGTGTGTGTGTGTGTTTTCAGTTTGTTGTGCACAAGTAGGTCTTTGAGGTTATTACTGTCTTAGAGAGTAATCATGGGTTTGGTCTCAAAGGCAGGTTTATGATCTACAATGTTCCAGTTGATTTGAACATGTTGCTTGATAATATATTATTTGTAAGAATTACATTTAGTGCCTTTAAATTTTGAATTGTAGAGAAATTTGCTGAATCTCACTCACAGAACATATTTGGCATTGCTGAAACAGTAACAACAGATTTGATTTCAAGGGTGTGGTATTGAATGTAGACATTCTGTTTCAAGACATAGAATGGGTGAGAGTTAGGCACCAGGAACAAATCCCTTGTTTAAGATGTACATTATCTGTGGCATCATTTTTTCATTAAAAAAAAAAAAAAAAATGGGTTATATGTATTTAACTCTTAAGCAGTTTCTCTTAGAAATGTGTAGTGTTATAGGTGGAGGTGTTTAGTGAATTTCCCTTGAAAGGATTGATTCAGTTCATCTGAAATTTGGAGGGGCCCATTTTTTATGTATGTACAATGGAGAACAGCAATAAAGTGGGGCCTGAATAGCTCAGTTGGTAGAGAGCCGGACTCATGATCCTTGTGATCCTGGGGTTGTGGGTTCAAACTCACAGCTGGGGCATTTCTGTACAGGGGATTTATCCCTCGGAGTTAGCATTGGTTCTGACTCTGTTTCCCGAAAGTCCTTCAAATGAGACTGTAAACGGAGGTACTGTGTAGGAACGCATGTATAACATCTTGCACATGTGTAAAATTGACTGTAGCGCCATCTGTTCAACTCAAGGGCTTTCATTGTTTTGCTTTTTTTTTAAGTGCAAATCATACTTCAACTAATGTATGTTTCCCTTCTGATTTGTGGGATTTATTTGTTGATAACATTGGTGAACTTGTACTTCTGTGTGTGAGCAGTGTTTCAAAGAATCCCTTATAGGTCATTAGATTTCACATTTGTCAGCATAGTGTCCATTCTTGCCTATTTTTTCCTTCCTATGGGTAACCGTCTAGCTTTCTATGTAAAAATTACTCTTTTCATTTTCATTTTCCCAATTTGATCTAAGTTCATCATTGATTTCATATAACCATTTAATCATTAGTGTTCATATAACCATTTAATCATTAGTGTTAAATGAATAATTATTCTCCAGAACAATTTTTCTCCCCAGATCTTTCTACTGCTTTTCTGTCTGTAGTTTCTGCAGTCCTGTATGAAAGCATCAGTGATTGCATTTCAGTTAGCTTGGTGGTCGTCCTCTTCTTGTCCTTGAACACTATGAGAGTCACTCTAGGGCACCACACTGAAAGACAGATCACCAGGTATTCCTAGTTCCATACTAAGGTTTGGTTCTCTGCCGATGCATTTCTTGTCCATTGTAAAATGATGCCAGTCCATTGTTTTCAGTCACCCCCACCGTCTCCCTCCTTCAACAGTTCCGTCCGTGGAGGATTGTTTGAGCAAGGCCACAGAATCTGATGACATGGCCACACTGACATGCCTTCTTTTCCTGAGTGATGTCAGTAGTTCATGATGCGGTCCCATGTGCTGTTGAATGTTTTGACGCAGTAGTTCTTCAGTGATATGATGAGTGTATCTGACATTAGTATCTGTGTGACGTGACATTTCCATCTTCTTAGCTGCGAGAGTCTCTGTGTGTCATGCCCACAAGAAAATAGAATTGACCAGTGTAGGCAACAGCCTGATCCTCAGTTTCAAGGATATTTCAGAGTTGTTTCAAACTGGATTTAGTCTGGACTGCGCTGGTATTTTCTATGCTGCGCTTGAGAGGACATCCGGTGTGGATTCCTCATTGCTACTGGTGGATCACAGACACATGAAGTGTTGAAACAGTTTCTACCTTCTGTCCATGGGCAGTTATCTCAGAACTGATGGTGATGTGTGTGTCTGGTCATCCCTTCCACTTCTTCATGCTGAAGTCCATGTGATAACTTGTTTGTGTGTGTGTGTGTGTGTGTGTGTGTGTGTGTGTGTGTGTGTGTGTGTGTGTTTTTGCAGTCTTTGAACAAGCATGGCATGTCCATGCTTGATCACAGCTTGCCAGGCCATCAATGTTATCAGAAAAGATTGAAGATGGGTGATGGTCCTTCCTGGGATGCTGACTGTGAAAACATTTTCATCAGCGTCAGCGATGATGCATCACAGAAATGTATTGAAAAGTGTGGGAGATAGAAGGCAGCTCTGATGAACTCTGACTGAAGTGAGGAACTGCTGTCTAGTAACACCCTGTATCAGCATTGCGCAGGTCGCTTAGGGATACTGCTGCTGGATGGTGTTAAGTTTTTGCCCCAGTAAACCTCCTCATAGTGACCCATAGTGCCTACTTCTGGACTCTGTTGATTGCCTTCTGGAGGGCTATGAAGAAAATTGTTTTTATGAAGGGTGTGTAGGTAAAAGCTCTCTTTGATGGTACTTTTGTCTTTGTGGAATCCAGCCTGTTCTTCAGCAGTAACAGTGCCTGCTTGTGGCTGTAATCAGTTCAGGTGGTGGTGGTGATCACTACCGTCAGTACCAGTGTCTGCTCTGTAAACATCCTGGTTCTTCACGACAATACAGTCTTTGGCTGTGGTACTGCCCTGTTCATCATAGTGATGCTTTAGGTTTGCCGAGAGTGAAAAAGCAAGGACCATGTAATCAGTATTGGCACTGGCAGACGGTGGAAGGTGTAATCTTGTATCTATAACAGTCTCGTCATATTCAGAGGCTGGTTCTAACAGTGGCACAGGTGACCCAGGTTCAGTTTGCTTTAACACAGCACTTAACTCCAAGACACACTTGTCGTCTTTAAATCTTACATCATCACATTTTAATGCATGGATTGTTTGAGCCCTCTGACCAGACAGCAGGGCTCCAACAACATAACCAGTCTAAGGGTCAACTGCTTAAGAGTCATCTTTCCTACATCCGGCAAACCAGCTAAGTATTGTAGTACACTATCCCACATCCCATGTATTTTGATATTTGGGAATGGAGGGTCTTTCTTCAAACAGCCCTTTCACCAGACGACACACTAATGGGTGATGACTGCCTTCTGCTTCGGTGCCTGACCTGTGCAAATAAGCTGAAATTGCACTTCACGCTAAATTTATTGTACTGTGACTAGCCCCAGAAGCATACATATCCACAAGAAAATTTATCACATGGACATAAGTTGGTGTTTTTATTCCCTTGCTGTCTACAAAAAAATTTCCACCTTTTAATGTAAGAGTCATACACTTTGTGGGTAGACTGTCTCCAAGAGCTCATAACCAAGTCAGTGGCCCCACTGCTTAGACTAGAGCTGGATTAGAGAGCACCTGAGATCCTGCAGACTAGCAGGTGAAGCCTCTTCTGCTGGATCATGCGATGGACTGCTTCTGGGTGGCTGGGGAGATGCAGTAGGTTCTTTCTGCAGGTCAGACGCACTGGCTCTGCTGTCAAACAGTCATAACAGTACGGTTACCAAGGCTGAGTCGGCCAATCTGGGACTACCAGTTCACCTGAACTCTGATCCCTCAGCACCTTCTGGAGAAATCAGGTGACAATGCTGAAAGGAGGAAAAGCATAGAAATTTGTCTCTCCAAGTTACACTGAAAGAGATGACTTTTCGTTTGTGCATTCAGCCTCGAAGAGAACAAAACTGTGTCTGTTGCTGCATTCAATTGTCTAAGAGCAGCTTGCAGAAGACCACTGATCAACTTCCATTCAGTGTCCAGATTTACCTTCCTGGATTCTGCATCAGCCACCACATTTTCCGCTCCTGCTATGTGGGGCTGCACAAAGAAAGATATCATGTTCAGTGCACCAAGACCAGACAACAAACATTAAATTGTTACAGGAATCAGAGCGAGATGTACCCATGTGGTTTAAGCGTGCAATGGCTGTGGTATTGTCCAGCATGAACATCACATGTTTCCCTTGAAGTTGCATCTGAAAATATTTCAAGGCAAAAATGCGGCTTTTAATTCCAGGTGATTTATATGAAATGTCCTTTCTGCTGGTGACCACATTCCCCCTAAGACACTCCTGCACACTCGCAGCCCCAGCCATAAAGGCTTGCATCAGAATGGATCACAATGCCTGGATCTCTGCAATGGACATCATTGAAAGCATCAGAAATATTGTCAATCCACCATGTCAGCTCCTTTTTTCCAGCTTTAGATATCTCCATCACCTGGTCAAAATGTCCTTTGTTTTTCTTCAGAGCTCTACACTTACCTTTTTCCAACTGCCTGTAATGGAGCAGCCCAAATTTAACAGCGGGAAAACTGGCCACTATTAACCCAATAATTTTTGCCAATCTCATACATTTATCTCAGCTGCCTTATACAGGTTCTTGCAGCTTAGAAGCATTTCCTCTTTCCTTACTAGGGTTAAAGTGATCGTCATTGAGACGGAGTCAGTGATCACTCCTAAATACTGAATCACAGTAGTTGTTGAAAAAACTGACTTTGTGGGATGTACAGTGAATCTTAGTTTATGTAATGTGTCCAGTATGTCCATAACATTTTCCTGGCACTGTCACTTTGAAATGCCCATAAGCAAGGAATCATCCAAGAAAGCCAGGGAGGTATGTCCTTTCAATCTCAAGGTAGCAAAAACTGGCATCGTGGTTTTCGTAAACAAACGTGGTGCCAATGCCAACCCATTTTGAGCGCATTGTATTAAAAAAAAAAAAAAAAATCCTTTCCATTTGAATCTCAACAGCTTTCTGTGTTCCTTGCAAATAGGTACAGAGTAGTAGGCATCTTTCAAGTCCAATGATGCCATGAGCAGTTTTTGCTGACCAAAGCCAAGGCTGTAGCCAAAGTGGCCATCTTAAAATGGTGATAGGTTATTTATTTCTTCATTTACACTTTTTAGGTTTAGGGTCATTCTCTGTGATCCATCTTTTTTTTGCCAAGGGAAGATTGGTGAATAACACTTCTCCATGAGTATGTTCACACTCTATTATAACTTTTTTTCCTAACCAATTTGTCAGTTTCCTCATATGTAACAGCTGTATCTGCAGCATTCATTCTGAATGAATCAAACTGGACATGACAAAGTAGCTAAGTCTTCCCAGATTACAGTCAGTCTTAATTTCAGCACCTGTCACCGATTTCAGGATGTTAGGATCTGATGTCAGCTTAACCCAATTTTCTGTAAATTTAGCCAATCTTCCTGCTTCAGACTCTTCTGCTTCCAGTGTCAGCAGCTGAACAATGCTATCTAACTGTGCATCAAAATCACTTACCTCAGTTACTGAGACCAAAGACGTACTGTCTTTGCTGAGACTGAGAGAAGCTAGTCCTGTGGTTGTTGCACCCTTTGGGAAAACTGTTGTAGCAGAGCCCCTGTGTCTGTTGCTTGTGTACTGACAGCCCCTACGTCTGGCTGGGAAATGCTTGTTTGAGACGGCCCCTTAAAAAGGCCCTTTTCTGGTGCTGTCATTTCCGTCATACTGGGAGCGAGGAAATTAGTTTTTTTTTTTCCTTTTTCCCAGCAGACAAGGCCTTGTAGCCTGCCTTCTCCATTTCATTGATATCTTTAAGGGTGGAAGTAAGATTGTCCCCAAAACAAATGTACCATACTGTCAATCGTTTCGTTGCACAAGCGCATATTGATCAATGGACGCATTGCTCAGCGATGGAATGTGGATGACTCATGTATGGCGTGTCATAGCAACGCAACTGCATCTGTGCAGTTCGGCATCAGTTCTGCATTTTGTCACGAAGCCTTGTTTTGGTCTGCCACTGGCAATCGCAGTTGTGGCATTGAGAATGGCGTGCTGAGTGTGTACGATCTTCAGATCCAATTTGCGTGGATTTGTTGAAAGTTTGGACCATACCTCCTTGTTTACCAATGTCCAGCACAACTAATTTTGCACAATTTTCCAGTTGATTGTGAGCCTCAAGTTTCTCCCTCTGGACCTTTTCACTCAACTTTCAGCTAAAACGTCCATTGACTATTGTTGCCAGACCATCACTGACCTTTGAACCTAACATTTCTTCTCCACTGAGCTCTCATTCCATTTCATCGAACACAACTGTATGTTGCCTTTCTTTGTGGTGCTAGAGGTAGCACTATACACATTTCCCTCAACCAGTGCCTTTTCACACTGCTGCAGATCTAACTCCCCTTGATCCTCTTCTAAAACAAGAACATGCGTTTGTCATACTCAAGGTCAGAATCATTTCCGCTCATGTGTCCAGCATCGAGTTTACGTTTAAAGGAAGTTCTCAAAAGAGTTTCAAATTCATCAAACCTCTTTTCCCATTTCGCATCCAAACTTTGAGCTACATCTTAAAGCCTGTCCTGTGTTTACTCCAATCTGGAATCTCTCAAGTCCCTACTTTCAATGGCAGGCCTTTCATCTTGATCATGTGAGGCCATGGTGCCAGACTTGGTATCGGTACCCAGCTGAAAGTCGGCAATCACTGTTTTGTTGATCTGAACAGCAACACAAATCTGGCTGGCAAAAAGTCACTGAAAGGACTCAGCCTTGCTATCTTTACCCGATAAAGTTAAAAAGAATATATAGGAATGGACTGACCTTGTGAAACAATGATCTCTCTTTTGGCGGAAAAAGCATGTGTTTGTCTCTGGCATGATACAAGCATCACTGGCTAGATGCACGCACATCACATCTCATGTCATGTGAATGACCAATCACTAGATGATTCATTTATTATAGGATTTATGCCATTTGATAGGCCCACAGATCCTTATAGTTTTCACCTTTTAGAAATGATTTTGTTGGTGGCTGCCGCTTTTCTGTCCTAGCTGATTAATGTAAGAAAAGCAAAAAAGAGCACAAATGAGTTTCAAGATTAGAAAGCGTTATATGAACGGTTTAATGTCCTTCCACTATAGTGATTCAGACAGTTTATGTGTGGGTGAATGAAGTATGCAAGTGTATGAAGTATATTATTCCATTAATGATAGAATATGACATCCCCCCACCCCCCCCCATCCCCCATCCCTTTCACCCTTGACTATTTAAGTGAGAAGTGATAAGATCTACAGATAAGGGCCAATTGAACTATTTAACAAACACTTACAAACTGAGTCAAGAACACAGAATAATTGTTTAAAAATATATGGTAAAGGCAATGAAGTCGATCCATCAGTGTAACCATCAATACCCGAATGTCTTAGGAGCTCTCTTGTTCTTGGGC
>JADBJO010020113.1:0-31926 GCA_016801955.1 Conus betulinus | reverse complement strand
GGGTCTTGTGTGGTAATCGAGACGTGACCAAAACTGCTGTTGTCATTTCATCCCTATTTATGGTTAAAACATTTTAGTTAATGGCCTTTATCCAGCTGCACACACATTCGTGATTCGTGATTCGGTGCTCAGGGAATCTGAGGGTTGGAGAATGCGAGCGATTTTACTTTTACAGTCCGTACCCCTCGATAGAAGAAGGCAATGAAAGGCCAAACATTTGGGAAAAATTTCAATCTTGTTTGTTTGAATTTCTATCTACTTTGACTGTCTATATGTGTGTGTACACACACACACACACACACACACACACGCACACAACACACACACACACACACACACACATATATATATATATAGATATATATATATATGTAATAATATATTATATATATATATTGATTTCACCCATCAATAGAAAAGAAACAACTGGGACCCCTTAAATATGATTTTGGTGTATAGTATGGTTATTCTCTCTCTCTCTCTCTCTCTCTCTCTCTCTCTCCGCTCTCTCTCTCGCTCTCTCTCTCTCTCTTGTTACAGTGATTTGACCCTTCAACTTGAAAATGATATCTGGGCACCTTAAATATATTTTCGTGTAAATATAATTTGTGTGTATAGTATGAGTGTGTATGTGTGTGTGTGGTGTGTGTGTGTGTGTGTGTGTGTGTGTGTGTGTATAAGGCAGGATGAACAGTATTGTCATCAATATTTCCATCTCTGCTGATGAATTTCTGCAAAATAGAAGTGTGATTACCCTGTAGTTCCCCATGGTGATTCGTAGTCGTTGTTGTTTTTTGTTGGCTTGTTGTTTTTTAATTACCATAGTCCAGCTGACTGCAAGAGCATTTTCAGAACAGGCAAAATCACACGGGGGTGGGGTGGGGGGGGGGGGGGGGGAAATCACTTTGCGGTGGAGGGGGGGGGGGATATCCTGAAAGAAGGGTTAAGGTTTCATCCTGAAAGAAAGAAAAAAGAAACAACAGCAACAGTAACAACAACACCACAACAAAACAACAACAACAACAGTTGTGCAATTTCTGGCACGATAGCTGAACTTTGTTCCTTACAGCGAGGAAAACTGGACGATGCAAACAGTTTCAGCCATTCTGCTGAATGTATAGTACACACGCGCGCGCGCGCGCGCGCGCGCGCACCACACACACACACACACACACACACACACACACACACCACACACACACACCACACACACACGCAACACACACACATACGCACACAAAGAAGAGAAAAAAAAGTATAAAGTGTGACAAGAGAAAGCCAAACAAAATAAAAGGAAAAAAATACCGACCATAACTGCGGACAGTCCATGCAGAATGGGCAGCTGGACAGAGTGTGTACTTTTCACTACCTAATCGCCAGGACTGAAACAAAAATGAAACGAAATGAAAAAGGAAATGGAAGACAAACCCCCCCGAAAGAAAAGAATATGAAATAAAACTGGCGTGTCAGAAATTGCGACCAGAAAAAAAAAAAAGCTTAGGAGAGTTTTTGTTTGTTTGTTTGTTTTTTGTTTGTTTTTCTTTAGAACAAAGAGACAGGGAAATGGTCCACAAAAAACAAAACAAAACAAAAAAGTAGACAAAATAAGGAAGCCAGACCCCCTCCCCCCCAAAAAAAAAAAAAAAAAAAAAAAAAAAAAAAAAAAGAATAAATAAAAATAAAAAGCCGCCTTCAAAGAGAGTGGCAGAATAGAAATTAACAGCATAAACTCACAGATGGAGGGGGAACTATTTTTTACTGCAAGAAACCCCTGACAAATCAGGGTTGGGGTTTGGGGGCGCATTGAGAGAGAGAGAGAGAGAGAGAGAGAGAGAGAGAGAGAGAGAGAGAGAGAGAGGGAGAGAGAGAGAGAGAGAGAGAGAGAGTTCTGATAGACTGTCCAGTGACCTAACGGAGCCAGAGGGATTTTTGGTTCTTAATACACTTACGATTGCGTCTTGAGAGTATGAATTGTCTTCCACCCAGACACTTGGAAACTGCCGATGCTGGCTATAGAGTTACCTCTTTTTCAGGATCGCAACCACTCTGATGGTGAAGGAGGTGGGGGGGGGGGGGGGGGGGGGGGATGGGGGGGGCTGCAGAGGTTGTGTGTGTGTGTGTGGGGGGGGGGGGGGGGGGGGGGGAGGGGGATATATGATCAATCGTTTTCATTGTCCTGAATGTTGTTTATCCTGCCTGAAGAAGACCGAAGAGGTCCGAAACGCGTCGTTTTTGTTTTGTTTGGTTTTGATTTTTGCTTTGTTTGTTTGTTTGCTTTTTGCTTGTAATGTGTTCGTCCCTGTTACCTGGCGGATAAAAGTTAAATTGTTTTGAAATTTGTTTCAGTTTCCGCCCACTGTCAAACTGAAAAAAAGCGTAGTACGTTTACAATAGACAGCTCTTTGCGTTCAATCTTTTAGTCCCGTCTGAACAGGAAAAAAAAACGTTTTCTGTGTGGGCTTGGGGGTAGGGGGGAGGAGGAAGGGGGTGGAGTGATGAGGCTTGTCCCTAAAGATTTTTTTTTTTGAATTATGTACCATTGTTGGGATTTTTTTCCCCTCCCTCCAAAGTACTCTGTAAACAGAAACGTTCGCGGACTGGAAGCTATTTTTTAGCGGAATTGACGCAAGTCAAGCAACCACTCGACGCGGCGGTGGAGAAGCAGACTACACATGCAACCTCTCTCTCTCTCTCTCTTTGCTTCTGCTGGCTGCACGCCGCAATTGAATGTAACTCTCATCCTCCCCTCCCCTCCATCCTCCCTCCCCCCCCCCCCCCCCCCCACTCCACCCAACAGCATCCCTTGCAGAACATCCCCGGAGTTGCTTCGTTGCCGGGTTTTGTGGGGGGGGGCCCGGGTGGGTAAGACGTCAGACTGTTGTTCCGAGCTCTTAGGTTCGATTCCCACTCGTGAACAGTGTTGCTGAAAGAATTTTTTTTTATCCGTCGGAGTGAACGTCAGCCCCCCCCCCCCCCCCCCCCCCTTCACCACGTGGTCCTTCGGGAAAGACTTTTAAGCATACTGTCGTACGTGAACGCATACATTAGCAAAACAAAACAACGACAAAAAAATCCTGCTCGCGCATTACACCCTAGTCCACCTTTCGGAGAAAAGAAGGCATCCGTGTGCCAATGTCATGGATGACGCGAAAATACAACGCACAGACACCCACACACACTGGTGTCATAATCAGTCGTCAGCCCCCTGAAGACGGAATGGTCTTACCTCAATGATGGGACGGACATACCCACGGAAGCAAAACTGGATGCCAGATAAATTTTCAAGTGTCCTGTAGCAAAGTAACGAAAGAGAGAGAGGGAGTGGGGGAGAGAGAGGGGGGAGAGAGAGAGGGGGGGAGAGAGAGAGGGAGAGAGAGAAAGGGAGAGAGAGAGGGAGGGAGAGGAGAGAGGAGAGAGGGAGGGAGGGACAAAGACAGAGAGAGGAGAGAGGAGAGGGAGAGAGCGAGAGGGAGAGAGCGGAGAGGAGAGAGAGGGGAGGAGAGAGAGAAGGAGAGAGAGAGAGGCGAGAGAGAGAGGGGGGAGAGAGAGAGAGGAGAGAGAGGGAGAAGAAAGACAGAGAGAGAGGAGGGAGAGAGAGAGAAGGAGGGAGGGAGGGAGAAAGACAGAGAGAGAGGAGAGAGAGAGAGCGCGGAGAGGGAGAGCGCGAGAGAGAGAGGGGGAGGAGAGAGGAAAGAGAGAGAGAGAGAGGCAGAGAGGAGAGAGGAGGGAGAGAGATGGAGAGGGGAGGAGAGAGAGAGAGGGAGAAAGAGAGAGAGAGGAGAGGGAGAGAGAGAGCCAGAGAGAGAGCGAGAGAGAGAGGGAGAGAGATTAGAGATGGCGAGAGAGAGGAGAAAGAGAGAGAGAAAGAGAGGAGAGAGGAGAGAGAGAGAGAGGAGAGAGATCGTTCTGTCCAGGAACGAAGACATCAGTGGCAATGCACTGGTTGTATCCCTTGCCCGGCTCTCTGACGCCGTGGAAACCAAAACCTAGTGAACTGAGGGAAATCACGTGAGCCCTGTGCGTTCCCTCTTCAGAGCGGACAAAGAGCGGACCGTGCCCTGAGCTCATGCAAAGCAGCGCTAACCTTGGGGAAAGGTGACCGTGGAGACACGACTCGAGGCTTGAAAACAGCACGTGGAGACATGACTCAAGGCTTGAACAGCACGTGGAGACCTGACTCAAGGCTTGAACAGCACATGGAGACCTGACTCGAGGCTTGAACAGCACATGGAGACCTGACTCAAGGCTTGAAACAGCACAAGACCTGACTCGAGGCTTGAACAGCACGTGGAGACCTGACTCAAGGCTTGAACAGCACGTGGAGACCTGACTCAAGGCTTGAACAGCACATGGAGACCTGACTCAAGGCTTGAACAGCACATGGAGACACGACTCAAGGCTTGAACAGCACATGGAGACCTGACTCCAGGCTTGAACAGTACATGGACCTGACTCAAGGCTTGAACAGCACATGGAGACACGACTCAAGGCTTGAACAGCACATGGAGACACGACTGAAGGCTTGAATAAGTGACACATGGAGACATGACTAAAGGCTTGAACAGTACATGGAGACATGACTAAAGGCTTGAACAGCACGTGGAGACACGACTCAAGGCTTGAACAGCACGTGGAGACACGACTCAAGGCTTGAACAGCACATGGAGACATTCAAGACTTGAACAGCACATGGAGACATGACTCAAGATTTGAACAGCACATGGAGACATGACTAAAGGCTTGAACAACACATGCGCTGAGCTCTGCTGGAGGACACCACAGGCCACAGAGGCCCTGGCACCGACGTTGTACACGGCAGGAGGCCACAAGTCACGGTCTGGAACAGCGGCCGTGACATCCGCAGCATGGAATTAGGGTTTCACTGGAAGGAGTGGATGACTGAGACCAGAGTGCACAGCAGACCTTCCGGAATGAGAAAAATCACGCCGATAGTACCATAAGAGCCGCATGCGACTGGGTATCGAACTCAGCATCCTCACGTACATTGAACGATCGATTCTGATTGACCTCGCTGCGCCGGATGAAAGAAAAAAAAAATGGAGCGAGCTCACGTTTAAGACGAGAAGTATTGTCAGTCTCGCCTACAGCTTGAGGGAATTTGGATACTAAGCCAAACTGCTCGCCATAGAGATAAGAATTGGAGTGTGGGGGGAGGGGGGGGGGGGGGGGGGTGAATGCTAGACTCATCAGCCTATGACCTCATGAAACAGCTCGGGATTTCAGGTAAGAAGAGGACCACAACCCTGAAGACAATGATAGAGGCAGCCGAAAAGAGTTCCAGCTGGATCTGGTCGAGGAGGAACAGCAGTGAACTTCAAACGGCGTACATATCCATATCCAAACTTACAACACATGCCTCCCAAAAAGGGATGTGTGGGTAAGACGGCCGTTTACCAAGGCAGCGCCCTCGAGACGCTCACCCATCCCAGAGGTTGCTGGTTCGAATCCCGCCAGCGCCAGCAGGGAAGGAAAAAAAATCTGACAGGGAAGGAGATCGTCTAGGAGGCATGACCTGAACGCGGCCCGGTCCCCTCCGAGTGTCAGGCGTTCAGAGCCGAAAACGCATGCCGGAGGGGGGTGGGGGGGATGGGGTGGGGGTGATGGAGGGGGGGTGGGGGGATGGGGGGTGATGATGATGGTTTGTCCGCTGAAGACCTCTGCTGTGCAGTTGTGAGACGCCCTATGGGCCGTGTGGGTACAGCAAGAGTCTCCATGCTGCCCGTCTTCATTTCACCTCAGTTCCTCAACTAGAAAGCACGGCATAAACATTTTGCAGCAGACTCCATGAATACCTTGATCAGAGATGTCCCACCTGACCTGATTTTTGAAATTTCCGAAAGAGATTTTTACATTTTTCATCTGATTTAAGATTTTACGCGGGAAAGATTTTTTAAAAATATTATTTCCGGTGTGCTTTTAGGTGTGTTTTAAGGGGCTGTGTGAATAAAGAAAAAATTGATCTATTAAGTGAAGACGTGTGAGTTGACTTCAACGCGGTGGCAGCCCTGATATGGCCCTTTGCGGGCCAACATACGTCTTGAAGCATATTTACGAACAATGAAACAAACAATCGTGGAGGGAATAACTTTGGTTGGTTGGTTGGTTGGTTGGTTTTTTTTTAAAACGCGATACTGTTCAGTGTAGACCCTCCACATGCCTGTCTGTGTAAAGCGCAGTTCTTATTCGTCGACTCCCAGCGTCCGAATTTCGCGCGTGCTTCCCGCATCGTACTCTTCATGCGGCTTGGAAAACCAGGGACTACCAGCTTATACTGCCCCCTTGGAGAGGGTGATTGGCTTAGCTGGAGAGAGAGAGAGAGAGAGAGAGAGAGAGAGAGAGAGAGAGAGGAGAGAGAGAGAATCTTTTTTAATTTGGGGGGGGGGGGGGGGGGGGATAAGCACGGTTCAGGCTTTTTTATGTCTTGCCCTCGATGAAGAAAAAAAGCAGAGAGAGAGAGAGACAGACACAGACACAGAGACAGAGAGAAAGACTGAGAGAGAGAGAGAGAGAGAGAGAGAGAGAGAGAGAGAGAGAGAGGAGAGAGAGAGAGAGAGAGAGAGAGGAGCAAGGAAGGGGAGGAGGGGGGAAGTTAAAGTGCGATGGAGTCGGGGGGGGTGGGGGGGGCAGAAAGAGGGAGGGATGGAGGAGGAACGGAAGGGAAGGGGGAAGAGTGGGGTGGGGAGGGAGATGGTGGGGATGGCGGTGGGGTGATACCAACTTTCAATTACAGGTTTTGGCGAGTGTGTAACACCTGCTCACTGACCTCCACGATGAGGAGAGATATAAAAAAAAATTCGATCAGTGACATCACCGAATTTAGCCCAGTGTTGATATCATGGAATGAAACCAACACCCCTTGTTTGTCTGTCTCGCATAGAAACAAACCAACACACACACACACACACACACACACACACACACACACACACACACACACACATACACACACACACACCACAACACACACACACACACACACACACACACACACACACCGCCTTTCCAATCCTCACCGCGGCCTAACTGGCCTGTTGAAAGGTCACCTGCAGAGACCATTATTTCAGGACTCCAGACCTTGAACCAATCCCCAATCATATCCCCCTATGCTCCCTCGCCCCCCCCCCCCCCCCCCCCCACTTATCATCTCCCCCGTCTGGACCACCCGTCCCCCAGAGCTGAATCTGATAGACACGAAGACAGCGATGAAGCTGTGTGCTAGAAAGAAAACAAAAACAAAAACGACAGGCCTTCAGGAAAGTGCCTATTTGTGAGATCATTCTAATGTCCAGAAAGGCAACAAAAGCTATTCCAGAATAGTCTTTAAAGAAGGCGCCGGGGATTGTGCGGTTGGGATGGGGGGAGGGGGTGTTGAAAGAAAGAAAGGGGGGTGGACAGGGGGGGGGGGGGGAGGGTGTGTGATACTAGGGAGATAATTCTAACATAGAGAGTAAGGTGGCAATAAAAAAATATTTCAGAAAACAAAAGGTTTTAAGATAGAGGGAGCCCTTATTTGGGAGATAATTCTGGACACAGAGAAATATAACAAAAAAATATTGTAGGAACAAAAAAAAAAAAAAAAAACAAAAAAAAAAAAAGTCTTTTGGGGGGAGGAAGACGACGAAAATCCCTCAATTGGAAGGTGACGTCAACATACAGAACGGTAACAGAAATATTTCGGGAAAAAGAAAAAAGAAAATCTTGAAACAGGGAGAGAGTGTTTTATGTGGGAGATGATTTTACACACGAGGAAGACGGCCAAAATACCTCAGGGGAAAAAAAATAAACTTTGTCACGAAAGAGTAGTGTTGGAGAAAGATAACTTAAAAAAAATCTAGTTGCAAAGTGAACCGATGCAGCAGTGGAAATGTAAACAAATTTGAAAAAGCGTTAATAAAGCACCGCCAAAGAACGTAGACAAACGAATCACAAGACAAATGACGAGGCGTTTCGACCTCTTAGGTCTTCTCAGGCAAGAGACGACAGCACTCAGGACAACGAAAATGAACCGAGCAATCACTTATCTTCACCCAGTTGGGCGCAAGCCTCTGAAAGGGGGAGAGTTTTTACATAGAAGGTAAATCTCATATAGACAAAGACATCCACAAAAAATGGCCCCCACCCCACTCCCCCCCCCCCCCCCCCCCCCAAAAAAAAAAAAAAAAAAAAAAAAAAAAGTAGGAAAAAAAAAAAAAATGAAAAAAAAAAATTTAAAAAACAAACAAACAAAAAACAAGTAGGGTAACTCTTGCACTGACAAGAAAAACATAACTCCAAAGGAATGCTGCTGACGACACCGAATCACCTAGGAGACATGACAGCATGCAGCAATATCTGCCAGGCGATCCCGGTGTCGTAAGCAGCGTTCCTTTGGAGTTATTGTTTCTTGTGAGAGCAAGAGTTACCCTACTTGTTTTGTTGTTGATTGTTTACCGTCCCCTTGCCTCATTTCATATTTACTTTAAAAGAAAAGTGACAGCGGCGAGGAAAGTACACATAGGAGGGAAGTCTCTCATTCAACAAATGTAACAACACCAACAACAACAACAACAACAACAACAAAGGCAAATGTTTCGGGTTAAACACGTACCTGTGACACGAAGCACTATTATGTACTGGGGGAGGCAGATCCAATATAGATAGAAAGATCATCAATAATAACAACAACAACAACACCGAACATGTTCCTTCAAAAAAAAAAAAAAAAAAAAAAAAAAAAAAGAAAAGGGGGGGGGGGAGGTAACCTTTAACAACGTAAATCTGAACTAGAATAGAAACAACAACAAACCTCTTCCACAAAAAGGAGGTCCCAAAAGAGTGAATAGTGAGAAAAGAGAGAGGAGACGAGACTGAGGAGGAGGAGGAGAGAGAGGTGCGAGAGAGGAGGAGACGAAGAGAGGGAGAGACAGGGTTAAAGGAATAAATGTTCCACAACCATGAAAAAGAAAAGAAAAACAACATTAAAAAATGTTTCATAAAACCTAAGCTCCAGTAAAAATGTTTCCCAAACAACTAACCTCCCAAAAGCGGAGGTCCCTGGCCCCAAGCTGGTGTATTGAGGTGGAAAAACCCAGTACGGGAGAGGTGGACTGAGAAACACCAGAGTAATCACGGACTGGGTGTGTCTCTGTTTGCCGAGCAGGAGCCAGAGGACCTCGACAATCAGGGGTGTCGGAGATATCCGATCCAACGGAGGAAGTAGGAGCGATACAATAGATCTGAGGAGAGGTTACGGATGGTTTGAGGGAGCAATGCAGATGGTGAATGCGTTAAGAGGAGAGAGATTTTTTACTGAGATGGACAGAAACTAATGTTTTGGAATCTTTCCAGTATTGATAGAAAAGAAAAACAACTGAAAAAATGTTCATAAAACTAAGTTACTAAAAGCAGAGGGGGCTTGTATTGGGAAAGGAAAAACCAGTCGGTTTTGGTGCTGAGAAACACACACGTATCACGGACTGTGGTGTGTCTTTATTTGACGGCAGGAGCACAGACACAATCAGCCGTGTCCCCTGATGAGTCCGATCCATTCAACGAAAAGCCTAGGAGCAGGCAATCGTCAATAGGATATGCCTTCGAGAGGGATTACGATGTTTCCCTCATGCAGCTAGGTGAGAGTTTTCGTAGTCATAATATATTTTATGTTCTCATTTTGTTCATCTTCTTACACCTTCCCCCCCCCGCCCCTCCTATTTTTTAGTTCAAAATCTTTGCCAAGTCATTACTGTGATGACGGAGGGTTGTACGGCCTGCGCTGGTTTTCCCCCACTGTTAGATTGTTCGTCTTTGTATTTTGTCTGACTTTATTCAAGTTTTTTTTAAAGCTGTGCAGTCTTGAATAAAGTTACTCTGTGTTTGGTTCCTTATGGAGCGAGAGTACCCTACTTGTTTACTGTTTATTGTTTACTGTACCCTGCCTCATTTATTTTCAGTTCCAGCGATGGTTGGAAAAAAAAAATAACGGGCATTTATTTTCAGTTCCAGCATGGTTGAAAAAAATAAACGGGCAAAAAGCATGGTTGGAAAAAAAAATAACGGGCATTTTATTTTCAGTTTCCAGTATGGTTGGAAATTTTCAGTTCCAAAAAAAAAATAACGGGCATTTTTTTTTTCTGTAAAAAACAATTCCCTGAAGAGGCCAGTATGGGTCCCATGCACTGTTTTTTTTATCTGTAAACCCATAGGAAAAAAAAGGAAAAAATGTGAGGCATATCCCAAAAAAGAAAAAAAAAAAAAGAACAGTATGAAACAGTGTAAAAACATGTTCCATAGAAAAGAAGTCTATAAAAGGAGAGAGGCTTCATTTGGGAGGTAAGTATATACAGGGTGTAAGGGGTGGAAGGTAACAACAACAAACAACAACAACAACAAAAACGAACGTTTTCCATAAAAAAAAAAAAAAAAAAACGCACGTATACCATGAAAAAAAAAAGAGTCTTTAAAGGGGTGGTGGTCTCATTTGGGCCGATAAAGCTACCACAGACCCGAAAGTTGGTCCTTAAAACCAAGTCTTTAAATAAAGGATTTTTTTTTTTTTTTCCTCGAAACTTTTAGGAGGTGTTTTGCAACCTACGCAACCTTCCACCTTCTTAACCCTGTCTCACCCTTTAATAAAACAAAATCGTAGTGGGGAAAAAAAATGAAATGAAATAAATTAAACATGTGTTTTAAAATGTCTTTTATGATAAAGGAGGATTTGTTTCCTGGAGGGTCTTCACTAGGAAGTGCTGTTGAAAGTGGACAGGGGACGTTCCTTTTTTTTTTTCCCATGGCTCACTCTGGTCTGCTGTTATCCTCAGCAAGGCCAGTGTTGACCAGTCCTTCGGCTTTGTGGATAATTGGGTGATGGGGTCAAAGTTGACCGTCACAGGGCTTGCGATCAGACCACCCCAGCTCGTTCTTGGGGCTTTGACGATCAGAAAAGGCCAGGGTTTACCCCCGTCCCGGGGGTACTTTGGGATCCTGTAGTAGTGGCGTGCTTGGTGGGCAGAAGGTCAAAGTTTACAAGCCGCTAGGTTGGGGATCCTTTGGTCATGATGTACATGTCTAGCAGAAAGTCAAGATCTAGCTGTCCTTGGGCTGTGGGATCCTTGGGTGATAAGGTCAAGGTTTACAGTCCTTGTGGCTTTGGATCCTTTGGTGTTAAGGTCAAGGTTACCCGGGCTAGGATTGGGATCCTTTGTGTTGATAAGGTCAAAGTTTACCGTCCTAGGATTTTGGGAACCTTTGGTGATAAGGTCAAGGTTTACCCCGTCCTAGGATTTGGGGATCCTTTTGTGATAAGGCTAATGGTTTACCAGTCCTAGGATTTGGGTCCTTTGGTGATAAGTAAGGGTTTTACCAGTCCGGGATTTGGGACCTTTGGTGATAAGGTCAAGGTTTGTACCCGCACCCCAGGGATTGGGATCCTTTGGTGATAAGGTCAAGGTTTACCAGTCCTAGGATTTGGGATTCCTTTGGTGATGTCACGGTTTAATTCCAGAGTTGTGCCAGAAATCAGACGCTTTTTTTTTTTTTTCTAATTTCAAACACCATAGTGTTTTTTTTCCAAAAACACTAGCCGAGATTCGCGAGGGCCGTATGGAGAATATAGACCGCGCCGTAAACAAAACATTGGCACCAGCTCTTCAAAAGCCTTTATGCGCATGCGCGGGAAAACAAACAAACAAACAACAAACAAAAAAGAAAAAAAACAGGAAGAAAGGATCGAAGAAAAATGGAATAAGAACCTCAGCAAAATAACGCAAAAGGTCTATATAAAAAAAGATCATACTGTGGGGGGGGGGGGGGGGGGGGGCTGGAGGGCAGCAAAGTACATTAACAAATGAACTAACACCAAGAAAAGTAGCGCAGAGTAGCTGAACAGTAGGACATACCCAAATAACAAAACGGAAGAGGAACACACAAAAATATGCAGAAACAGGTACATTACACAAAATTACAGACCCCCTCCCACACCCCCCACCCCCACCCCCCCCCCGCCCCCCCCCCCCCCCCCCCCCCCCCCCCAAAAAAAAAAAAAAAAAAAAAGGCCGGGCGGAGAATATAGGAAAACGTACAACAACGAAACTTAACCCAATACTACAAACGAAAAGAAAAAAAAAAAAAAAAAGACAAGTAAAATAACCACATTAAGAAGGAAACACCACCGGAAGACGCTGAAGGACCCACTCTAAAAAAAAACAAAAAAAGAAGAAAAAAAAAGGAAAATACAATGGGGGAAAACAAAACAAGCAAACAAACAAAATAACTAGCAAAGTATCATTTCGAAAACTTGAAGAAGAAACTATGAAAATGGAGTGCAGCAGCGATGACAAGACACAACAAACAAACAACATACAACAACATACAACAACAACAACAAAATGTATTTTAAGGAAACCGGAAGAGACAGCGCCGTAAACGGCTTTACCCACACGCGCTGCGCCGAGCGCGCTGCGACGTTGCACAACACACCAAACCAAACACACTACACACACAGCACACAACTATTCTTTGAACAGAAAAATCATGGATACGCGTGCAAATATATTTTACTTGGATCGATACAAGTCGATTTGGGTGTTTGTTTTGAGCTTATGCCAGAGGTTCTCTGCGCAATAGAAACAGCTCACAGATCCTGGTCTGTTATGTAGGCACGACACCCCTTAAGAATGTATAGAGGTCGAGGCCAAAACAAAACCACTGTATGTGCGTGCGTGCATGCGTGCGTGCGTGCGTGTGTGTGTGTGTATGTGTGTGTGTGTGTAAGTGGCGTGCGTGGTGTGTTGGTGCCGTGTGTGTGTTGGTAAAAAACAAGAACAAGGAACGTTGTTTTATTGCCACGCGAAAAAGCAGAGGTTTTGCGGGGGTACATATGTATCAGGTGAAGACCTTTCATGTTAAACTGGATTCCAACGTTCGTCCATCTTGCAACGTAAACAGTTCAGTAGTCAGTTCAGTATGTTATTTAACGTCTTTTCATCACAAGATGACCTTAGACCTTTAAACTGAAATATATATTCCAATTGTACTATCAGCACCTTCCCCACCCACCCAAAAACCCCTCCCCCACCCAAAAAAAGCCACCCATTAAACAAAGCCACTATATCACACAATGTCAAATTCTTTTTTCACAATAGTTTTGCAACTAGGGGGACTGAGCAATAACCAAAGCAATATCAAAAAAGCAAGGGTTATTTACCACACTATCAACATTGTCAGAATTGTTTTTATAAAAATATTATTCTCCGTATAAGCTGGGGCGTTAGTATAGGGCCCTTCAAATTAAAAAAAGATGGACGAATTGGAGATATTCTCATGGACATATACACGCTATGCATCGTGAATATTTTGTATTCCTTCCAATCGCTGGATCAATTCATGCGGAGAAAAAATTTACGACTTTGTTTGAAGGGTGTTTCAGAAATTGTACAAGCTCCCTGCTTTGCCAATTTGTCTGCTAATTCATTCCCTTTTAAGCCACAATGTGAAGGAACCCCAGCAAAAATCAACTGCTATACCTCGGGAAAGTAAACAATGTAACAGATGCTTAATTTCAAAAAGAATATCAGTTCTAATTTTAGATTTCCAGTGCTTTTAATGATTGTAAAACTGATTTTGAAATCAACACAAAATAGCACACTACAAATGATACTGGCGTGAAAATTCTCGGACCTGGATAGAAAGACTTTTGCACATTTAAGGATGGTATAGTGAATCCAGCACCACTGTCAGACGTTTCCATTACTGAACCATCTGTAAATATTGGTAGCAGAATGTGAGTGTGTGTGTGTGTGTGTGTGTGTGTGTGTGTGTGTGTGTGTCGTGTCTGTCTGTCTGTCTGTCTGCGAGTTGGGGGGGGGGGGGGGGGGGGTGGGAGAAGGGAAGGGGGGAGGGGGGGGAAGGAAGGGGGGGGACAGACAAAAGTAGGGAGCTGGGGAGCTTTTTCTTCTGTGACATCCTATTCAGGTGAATCTTTTTAATGAGTTTGGGGTATTTTGTTACAAGAAAAAGAAAAAAAATTATTGTGAGGGTTGGCTTCAACAAAGTGATAGTCCCCCAGATATAGCCCTTTCGCCGCGGTCGGCTTGGCTATAAGAAACATCCTCTCTCTCTCTCTCTCTCTCTTCTCTCTCTCTCTCTCTCTCTCTCTGAAAACCGTCTATGTCAAGCTCACCCTACGTAAAGCTCACCTATAACACCCCCCTCCCTTCCCCTCCAAAAGAAACTAAAATAAATGAAATAAAGTCACATACACACACACACACACACACACACACACACACCACACACACACAGCGAGAGAGAGAGAGAGAGGAGGGAGGGAGGGGATGGAAACAGAAAAAGACGGAATGAAAGAAACACGACGCTTCTCGTTCTGAAAGGATTAGAACAAACACACAGAGAAAATAAATGTACAAAAGATTGCAACTACACACAGACAGACGACAAACATACAAAAGATTACAACACAGAGACAAAACAAAGTACAAACGATTACAACTACACACAGACAAATAAAACGAGTACAAAAGATTACTATTACACACACAAACAAACGGACAAAAGATTACAACAACACACCGACAAACAAACGGACAAAAGATTACAACAACACAGACAAAACAAACGGACAAAAAGATTACAATTACACACAGGCAAACGGACGAAATATTACAACAACACAGACAAACAAACGGACAAAAGATTACAACAACACAGAAAAAACAAACGGACAAAAGATTTATAACAACACACAGACAAACAACGGACAAAAGATTACAACAACACCACAGACAAACAAACGGACAAGAGATTACAAGAACACACAGGCAAACAATCGTGTAAAAGATTACAACAACGCACAGACAAACAATCATATAAAAGACTACAACAACGCACAGACAAACAAACGTATAAAAGATTACAACACACAGGCAAACAAACGGACAAAAGATTACAATTACACACTGACAAACAAACGGACCAAAGATTACAACAACACAGAAAAACAAACGGACAAAAGATTTACAATTACACACAGACAAACAAATGGACAAAAGATTACAACAACACAGACAAACGGACAAAATATTACAACACAAACAAACGGACAAAAGATTACAACAACACAGACAAACAAACGGACGAAAGATTGCAACAACACACAGACAAACAAACACAGGACAAACAAACGGACAAAAAAAAAATTACAACAACACACAGACAAAATGTACAAAATCACTTAACATGGCGTCAAAAGTAGAGGACACATACCCTGCGCGCTGACACAAAGTGAAGACGCAGACCCCTCGACCATACCTTACCCTGTCACTGTTCTGTTTCAGAGTTTTTGAACGAGGTTTGATTTTTTTTTAAAATAGGTGTTGCATCTGCATTACCTCTCGAGACTTTGGAATTCATTCATTTCTAGATTATAATGATAGCAGCAGCAGCAAGAATGATGATAATGATAATAATCATAATCATGATGATGATAATGAGAGTTTGGAATTCATTCACGTCTTGACTACACTTACAACCTCAACGACAATAATGATAATAATAACGATAATGATAATAGTAATAATAATAATAATAATGATAATAATGATAATGAGTATAATGATGGCAATAACAACAGCTATGATGATGATGATAATGATAAAAAAGTAGTAATATTCAACAACAAAATCGTCAACAACAACAACAATAACAATAATTGGAAAGAAAAATACCGAACAGAACAAAACAGCAACAACAGCAACAACAATAATGATGATGATAATATAGTAACAACCATGATGATCATACAGGACACATTCATATCGTACTGTTCATTCAGAACAAGAAATGGTAGCCTTTCATTGTGCGGTCAAATTAAACTGATAGATACACCCTCCATACACACAGTTAATTTAAAGCAAAAAAATCTATACATTTTCTGCTGTACAGTAAAATTTAAAGCGATGAATGTACCTTCTGTTTTACAGTTAAAGCAAAAACTGTACGTTTCTGCTGTACAGTAAAATTAAAGCGATGAATGTACCTTCTGTTATACAGTTTTAAAGCAAAAAACTACACCCCTCTGTTGTGTAGTTAAAAAGCTAAAGCTGAACATAGACTTCTGTCAAACACTGAGCAATAGATAAACATTTATAATTGTGGAAGCCCATCTGTTGTACAATGAGAAGTAAAATGTTGTAACGAGTACTTAAAAGCAAGAAATGTAAGTTTCTGTTCAACGGTAAACAATATTGTTCAATAATCTTGAAGTGATGAATATACTTTTTTTTCTTTTTTTTACGGATTTTTTTTCTTTTTTTAAGGATTTCTTTTTTTTTTTTTTCTTCTTTTTTTTTTTTAAGTAAATGTAAACAGTGAATACACTCTTTACTTAACGCGTTGGACTTGCAGGATTAAGCATACTCTTTATTTTGTACAGTAAAGGAATTAAAACACGTTTCTCTTCTCTTAAAACACAAAAACTCTACACCTTTACAGTAAATGTAAAAGAATGAATTTGTATTTCTGTCGTCTTGTTAATTTGAAAACAATGAATATACCCGTCTGATGTTCATTATATTTGCCGCCAATAGGGAGACGCTTCTGTTGTACCTCAGTCTTATAGTAATAAACAGCTGTATTTTTATACAATAAACTAAAACAACAAAACATACATTTATATCATGCAGTAACCGGAATCGTGATCCTGGGGGGTTGCGGGTTCGAATTTCGGTACGTGGGGATTTTTTCTCCTCGGAGTTAACATTTGGTTCTGACTGTATTTCCTATACAGTCCTTCGAATGAGACTATAAACCGAGGTTCCGTGTGTGAACGCACGCACAACATCTTGCACATTCGTCAAATCCCATCACCAACTTTCGGAAGAGAAGGCCACTTTGGCCGTTGGTATGGATGAAACGTTACACATAGCATGCACTTTCACTGAGATGGAGTATGGCTGCCTTAATGGCGGGATAAAAATCAGTCATACACACAAAACTCCACTGCCTGCCTATACAGGCAGTGTCCGCGGGAGTATTAGCCTGTGTACGCAGAAAGAAAGAAAGAAAAGAAATCATACAGTAAGCTTCAAGCGATAGATATGCGCATCGATGAAGCTTGACGTTAAATGTCGACAATTGTCAACTGAATTTCAATCAATGAGTAAAGTGCACATCGATTGCACGCTAAACTTAATTAAATGTACATGTTTGTTGCATTCTCGGATTTAAAGCGATAACCATACTCTTCTCCTTTGCAATAACCTTTTATTAAATATGCTTCTCACCAGACGTGAGGTATTGAACTAGAAATCTTATCATCTTATGCGTACGCAGGTTGGTACTCTGCGGACACTTCCTGTATAGACAGGCAGGTATTAATCCCATCTGCTCAACAAAGAGAGTGGAGTTTTGTGTGTATGACCGTTTTTTTTTTTTAATCTCGCAATTAAGGCAGCCATTCTCCATCTTCTGGGAAGAACTAGAAATCAAAACTAGTAAATATATGTATACACGTCAATCAATCGTAGACTTAAGGTTAACTGAAAACAGTTAATGGATGCTTCTGTTGTACACAAAAACTTGAAACCATAACCAAAACCAAAACAAACAAACAAAAAAGCCCATACAAATGCACACAAAGCTTACACCAGCAAAAGGCGCAGATCCATTTTTGACTAAAACTTGAAACCAGGAGACATTCCGCTTAAAACCTTTCAGCCTCATAATGATGTCCTCTGCGTTCGGCCTGGCTATAGGCTACGTCAGCTATAGCAATAATGGTGCACGTCCAGACTGCGCTAAACTTCAAGCCATAAACCTTCCACATGCGCCGTACCCTAACTGTAAAATAAGGTCATAAACCTGCCACACACGCACATTGCACACGAGGGAATAATGCACATGCACTTGTATCGCCAGCTAACCTTTTTTTTTTTTTTTTTTCTTTTTTTTTTTTTTTTTTTTTTTTGCTGTCCCAACCTCTGCGCCATCTCAGAGACAGTGCACCCCACGCCGCTCATTCCAACACCCCATCCACAGGCACAGCCCGGTCGGCCCCGCCGCAGCCCCGGCACCGGCAATCCACAAGGAGCAGTCAGTGTCAAGTCGTCAAGAGGCAACCCACCGGAGGAGACACTGCACTGCTGCCGAGTCACTTCGGTGGTGTGTTCAGTGGCGCCTGTTCTGATCTAACGTACGCAGGATACCACCTACTGACGACAATAATTGCTTAGTCGCGGAGCCGGCGTGAGTGGCGCCACCACGTCCGTCCAAACGACAAGCCCCCATGGACTCGCCGATACCGGTGACCCGGCGGCGGAACCAAACCAAGACCACAAACTTGGAGAGGACATCGAAATTGAGGTCACACCATGAGAGCAGGGCCACAGAATTTGAGACATTTTTTTATGCCGATCGATGAGAATGAGGATGATTAAGTTGATGCTACGGATTTCCATTTGGGTCTGAGACTACATGAACAGGGCTGTTACTCTTCATAATATATCCTGGCGTCAACCAGGCCCGAGAGATACAGGCACCTGCAGTGTTGGTCAGGAAATTTGAGCAACACTCTCAGAAACGCATCCATTAAGTGGATGAAACTCGACTGTGTGGTCCCAGTCTTCCCAACTGAGTCCGCAGCAAACTCAACTCTGGGTAGGAGCCGGTCGGGGCAGAAAAACCCCACATGACTCTGATGGGATTCGAACCCCACGACCTCCCAGCCGGGATTCCCGCGACGCTAACCACTTCGTCACGGCGGTTGGTATCGCCAGCTGACCTTGTCAGCAGTACACATGCACTTGTATCGCTCAGCTAACCTGTCAGCAGTCCACATGCACTTGTATCGCCCAGCTAATCTTTCAGCAGTCCACATGCACTTGTATCGCCCAGCTAACCTGTCAGCAGTCCACATGCACTTGTATCGCCCAGCTAACCTTTCAGCAGTCCACATGCACTTGTATCGCCAGCTAATCTTTCAGCAGTCCACATTCACTTGTATCGCCAGCTAATCTTTCAGCAGTCCACATGCACTTGTATCGCCCAGCTAACCTGTCAGCAGTCTACATTCACTTGTATCGCCAGCTAATCTTTCAGCAGTCCACATGCACATGTATCGCCAGCTAATCTTTCAGCAATACACATGCACATGTATCACCAGCTAACCTGTTAGCAGTACACATGCATTTGTATCGCCCAGCTAACCTGTTAGCAGTACACCTGCACTTGTATCGCCCAGCTAACCTGTTAGCAGTACACATGCACTTGTATCGCCAGCTAACCTGTCAGCAGTACACATGCACCCGTATATTGCACACTAACCTAAAAAAAATAAAGAAAGAAAGAAATAAAAAAGCAGCAGACATCCACATGTATCATTAGTGTTTGCCAGCTCGGGTGTGAACCCGTGCCATCCACCGGGCTGTACACAGCATGAAGGGAAGGGAACCGAATATACCGAATATATACGTCATGCTACACTTAAAAAAAAGTGTGATACGCACTTGTACAGTGAACACATTCAGCGAGAAATAAAATGGAAACCAGAGAGAGAGAGAGGGAGAGGGAGAGTGAGGGAGGGATGAGGGAGGGTGGGGGGGGGGGAGAGAGAGAGAGAGAGAGAGAGAGAGAGAGAGAGATCGGCATTAATTCTCACAAAGTGTGCCATGACAATTAAAACGCGCGTGACCAGGATGTTGGGTTGAAACAATGCACAAAAGCAGCGGAAAATAAGGCCAGAAGATTTGAAACAATAAACAAACAAAACACAAAAAAGGCCAAAAAAAAAATTAAAAAAAAAAAACCACAAAAAAAAACTGTGGACAGAAGGAGTCGGCAGGAAGATGGAGAAAAGAAGGCGGTGGGGTGTGAGGGGTGGGGGTGGGGGTAAAGAAACACAGCACAGCCCTGATGATGTAAGTCATGACGCCGGACGATCATAAATTAGCTGGACATGAAAATCTTCCCTTGATATGAGGCTCACACCCTGTCGTACGAAAACTGAAGGGTGTGTGTGTGTGTGTGTGTGTGTGTGTGTGTGTGTGTGTGTGTGGCGAGAGAGAGAGAGAGAGAGAGAGAGAGAGAGAGAGATGAGAGAGAGAGAGAGTGAAAACATATTATAAGCGATGGACTCACTCGCGAGCACGTGTGTGTGTGTGTGTGTGTGTGTGTGTGTGTGTGTGAGTGTGATGAGAGAGAGAGAGAGAGAGAGAGAGAGAGAGAGAGGAAAAACATATTATATTATAAGCGATGGACTCATCGCGAGCAAGCTTAATACCGGAATATCGGTAGCGGTACGTTTAAAAAGGGTTAGATTGTTCATGAGTGCTGGACTATACCAGGTACTGAAGTACAGAAAAAAAAAAGAAAAAAAAAGAAGATAAAACGAGAAAACGGAAAGAGAGACGGCAGACAAAACGAGAAAAGAGGGGGAGGAAGGAAAGAAGGAAGAAAGCAAGGGAAAAGAAGAGAAGGATTGTAGAAAGAAGAGAACAACGAAAGGAAAGAATAGTTGAAAAGAAGAAAAAAGAGAAGGATCGAAAACAACCGCAAACAAACGAACAAAATATAGTGATGAATTTTTTTTTTTTTTTTTAAAGGAACAGTTTTGCCCCTATTGTGGAATGGAGTTTTCATGTTCTGTTAGATCATCAAAAGGGGGGATTAGAAACTGTCTGTCACTTGTACCATGTCTTCGTTTATCAGTTTGCTTATTCATTTATATAATGTGTCTTTACTTTCATTTTGAAAGAGGGTCCTTCCCCCCCATTGTATATAACTTGATGGAGAACGTCTCAAACCGAGTTTGTCAAACATTGTTTTTCATTTACGTGTTTGGCTTCTTCTTCTTCTTCGTTTTCTTCTGCGTACGCAGGCTGATACTCATGCGGACCACTCCCTGTATAGACAGTCAAGGATTAATTCCATCTACCCAACAAAAGGAGTGAGTTTTTGTGTGTATGACCGGTTTTTTTTTTTTTTTTTTTTTTTATCCTGCCATTTAAGGCAGCCATACTCCATCTTTGGCTTTTCTACCATTTTTTACTTATTTGTGATTTTATCTAGTCATTATTCTTTTTTACGTATGTTTGTTCCCCCCCCCCCCCCCCCCCCACCCCCCCCCCCACACACGCACACACTCACACACACACACACACACACACACACACACACACACACACACACACACACACACACTTTAGTTTGATGGTGTTCGTGGGTTGTTTTTGGATGCTGTTGTTGCTTCTACCTCTCGCCCTCGGATCACTATTCTCGGTGTATACGTCATGAAATACAGTAACACTGCATGCAAGTCAGTGAGCGGGTCAATAAATACTCCATTATTCTTGTTAACCTCAGAACTCTGCCTTTTCTCTGGAAAGGAATCCGTTTTGGAGCGGTATCCTTTTGACCCCCGAATTTGAATCAGTTGCTGAATTCTCGATATATTATTGTTGTAACGTGTTAAATGGAAAAGGTGGTATTGTTTGTTGCTGTTTGTTAGCATGTGGGCCAACAGACGTTCCCGTAACAATCAGTCAGCCAGAAAAGGAGCACACCCTGTATGTTTGTTAACTGTCAGGTCAGTTCCTGGTGCAGTTGGAAATCTTAACAGCCTTGATATCAACTGTTTTAATTGTGTGTGTGTGTGTGTGTGTGGTGTGTGGTGTGTGTGTGTGTGTGTGTGTGTTGATTAAAAAAAATCCTACTTTTGTTATTATAATTATTATCAGTATTATTACTGTTATCATTATCAGTTTTCTTCTTCTTCTCATTATTATCATTATTACTATTATATGAATATCATCAATATCATTAAAGTATTTTCAGCGCGTGTTCTCGGTTTGACGCGGAAAGTATTTTCAGCACGTGTTCTCGGTTTGACACGGAGCTGTAAACACTTTACAGTTCACGTAATCGTTTACACAACGAGCTGCTCTGCCTGGGTGGAGCCGACGGAAGAGCTGCCTGCAAGCACAACATTCAGTGGTTTCTCGTTTCCTTCCGTCTAACATCAGTCTTTTCTTTCATTTTGGCATCCACGGAGGATGCAAACAGTTGTCTGTGTAACGTGTCATCCATACCAACGGTCAAACTGCCCTTCTCTCCGACAGTTGCTGATGATGGGATGGTAGATACGTGCGTGCCAGATGACATGTGCCGCGTTCACAACACGGAACCTCGGTTTATAGGTCTCTTTCGTGGGACTCTCTGTGAATGGAGTCAGAACCAGTGTTATTCTGAGGTGGAAAAAAAAAAAAAAAAATCTCCCCTGTATATCGAAACGGCCCGGCGGAGATTCGAACCCGCAATCACGCCCAGGATCGCCAGGATCATCCCGATCGGAGCTGGACCAACTGAGCTGCTCCGAACCCCAACCGCCAGCCTATCCCCTCAAGCCAACTCCAGCGGAAACAAAACCTCGTTTGCATGGTTAATCCTGTTCTACCTTTCGGAGAAGCGTAGGCCAGCGTGTGTAGAGGAGAGATGGCAGGTGACGGCGCAGAAACAACGCACGTGCACAACGCGTGGCGTTTAGCTGTCATTCCCGAAGACGCAGTGTGGCTACCTTTACTGGAGGGGTTGAAAGAAAATTAGGAAGGTCGCGCTGGAGAGACGAAGAAAGAAGAAAGAAAGAAAGGAAGAAAGGAAGGAAGGAAGGAAGAGAGAGAGAGAGAGAGAGAGAGAGAGAGACGAGAGAGAGAGGGAGGGGGGGGGGGGGGGAGAGCAAGGATTTCATATTTGATGCGTTTTCGGAATACACGCACACAACACACACACACACACACACACACACACACACACACACACACACACACACACGCACGCGCACGCACACATGCACACACGCACACACACACGCGCGCGCGCCACGCACGCACGCACGCACGCACGCACGCACGCACGCACACCACACACACACACACACACACACACACACACACCACATTTCAGTTCTTCTTGTTTACAGCCCAGCCGAACGCTTGGGGCCGTGTCAGGGAACCTGCCAACTCGTCAAAGTCCATTCCCCGCGTGGCTGTTTGAAAAAAAAAAAAAAAAAAAAAAAAAAAAAAAAAAAAGAAATAATAAATCCTAAACATAAGTTTTTCTTGAACACGCAGAAATTGCTGGAAATTTTCCATTCCGTAAAATTTGAGATGAAAAATATTTTGTGGATTCAGAAACAAACAAAAAAAAAAACAAACAAAACAAAACAAAGAAAGAAAGATGTTACATGAACTGGAACATCGTTGAACAGGGCTTGATGCCATTTGCTGTAACGTGTTCCCTGTCTGACAGCATGCCAGTCCCAGCACTGGGACAACGCGTAGGCGCGCGCGCGCGCGCACGCGCTTGTGTGTGTGTGTGTGTGTGTGTGTGTGTGTGTGTGTGTGTGTGTGTGTGTTCGTGCGTGTGTGTGTGTGTGTGTGTGTGTGTGTGTGTGTGTGTGTGGCGTGCGTGCGTGCGTGCAGTACCTATTTGTTACGGGTGGTCAAATAAAAAGGAAATGATTGACAAATAACTGAATTTGCAGTTTGTATGATTGCATTGTATGCTATGAAGAAAACCGTCCACAAGCAACGAGACAAACTATGAAATGACGTCAAAGGAAATATGAAATGACGTCAAAGTAAAAATGAAATGACGTCAAAGTAAAAAATACCAACAATAAAGATCAAGGATGGTAGTTTGGGGTTAGACCATAGATATGTAGTGGGGTACCTACACATCTATGGTTAGACAAAAAGAAAAGCTGAGAATAAGCTGGATTGTGTTGTGGATACAGCAAACAGTCCGTACAGTTTGTTCATTCAAGGAAATAAGAACGTGAAGATAGTTCTTTCATTGCCATTCACGTTTCTACGGGTTTTTCTTTTTCTCACCACCCCCCTCCCT
The DNA here is from genome assembly GCA_016801955.1 of Conus betulinus. Lineage (NCBI taxonomy): Eukaryota > Metazoa > Mollusca > Gastropoda > Neogastropoda > Conidae > Conus > Conus betulinus. Next base: position 8,019 of record JADBJO010020113.1, on the reverse strand, counting down.
GTGTGTGTGTGTGTGTGGTGTGTGTGTGTGTGTGTGTGTGGTGTGTGTGTGCGTGTGTGTGGTGTGTGTGTGTGTGTGTGTGGCGTGTGTGTGTGTGTGTGTGTGTGCGTGTGTTGTGTGTGTGTGTCTTGTCGTTGTTGCTGTTGTTGTGTGTGTTTTCGCGTGCCGCTGTTGTTGTTGTTTTCGCGGCTTGGGTTTGGGGGTGGGGGGGTTGGGTGGTGGGGGGGGGGGGGGGGGGGGGGGGTATTGGGATGTTTGAACTGTAGAGAGCGCTGTGACCATGATGTTTGTGACGATGTTTGTGACATGACACTTTGCACCTGTACAAATGAGCTGTTTCACCGTGTCATATAATGTGTCTATGAATGCAACGTTATGTTCCAGTGTGTGTGTGTGTGTGTGTCTGTGTGTGTGTGTGTGCGCGCGCGCGCGCGCGCGCCCGTGTGGCATGTTGTGTGTAGTGTGGGAGGCACGCGAGTGTGCTGTGTGCGTGCGTGCTTGTGTTGTGTATGTTTGTGTGTGTGTGTGTGTGTGTGTGTGTGCGTGTGTGCGTGTGTGTGTGTGTGTTGTGTGTTTGTGTGTGTGTGTTGTGTGTGTTTATGACACGTGAACGCTTGAATTGTGTGGTGTGTGTGTGTGTTGTGTGTGGTTGGTGTGTGTGTGTGTGTGTTTGTCGTGTTGTCGTGTACTTATATTATTGTGTAGATGTTGAATTATTAAAACTTGTAAAAACGCCCGTAGCCTACGTTGTTCGGATGGCGCTATAGAAATTGTCCTACTCCTCCTCCTCCCCTCGCTCATCATTATTATTATTTATTTATTATTTACTTATTTTACTATCACAGTAATTTTTGTCCTTGTGAAATCTCTGCCCTAGCATCGCCAGAGCATGACGTCATCCACGGTTTCTTTCTTCTTTCTTTTTCTCGGTCGTTTCCTTCTCTCTTTTCTTTTTTTTTTTTTTTTTGTTTTTGCTTTTTTTTTTTTTTTTTGGCTGGTCTCTTAGTCTTTCCTGTCTTGTCCGCTCTGTACTCTGTCTTCTGTCTGTCTCTGTCCTCTCCCTCTCTCCCGTCTCCGCCCTTTTATGTTCCTTTTTTTTTCATTTTTTCTTTCTGCTCTGCCTGCCTCTCTCTCTCTTTCTCTCATTCTCTTTCTCTCTCTCTCTCTCGTCTCTCTGTCTCTGTCTGTTCTGTTTGTCCGTCTGTCTGTCTGTCTGTCTCCTTCTCTCTCGCTCCTCTCTCTCTCCTCTCTCTCGTCCTCTCTCTCTGCTGCTGCTGTGCTGCTGCTTAATGTCTGCGGTTTATGTCTGGTCAACAGAACTGTGCGCGAGCGGGTGGGACGGGCTTTGTTTGTGTGTCTCAACAGAGATAACTGTGCGCGATCGGGAACGAACGGCGGGCCCCCCCACGGCCCACACAGTGGGATGCCCCGGAGCGCCAGCCCCCCCCCCCCCCCCCCCCCTTCTCCCCACCGCGTCTCCTTGTAGCCCCTACTGTAGTAACTCTATACCATGGCTTAGATAGCCCCAAGCCGCACCCAGCCCCTAATCTTCCCCTAAAATCTGACCCATCTCCTGGGCATAAATCTAGCCCCCCTAGCTAGCCGGCCTCCCGCCCCTGGGCATAAAGCCCCATACGCCCCCCCCCCCCCCGCCCATCCCAAGCTACTAACCTCTCTATAGCCCCCCCCCATACCCCCCCCGGCCCCCCCCCCCCTCCCCCCCCCCCCCTCCCCCCTCCACCCCCATTTTTTTTCAAATTTTTATATACCCACCACCGTCTTCGGCCTTAGTGCGGGCGTGTATCTGTCTTTGTTTTCAACAGTTCTTGACATAGTGTTGTTTTCTTTCTCCTCCTGTTTTTTTTTTCTTTTTTTCGTTTGTTTTTCTAAATAGAATTGATAACTTGCCGACTTTTTTTTTTTTTTGTTGTTGTGTTTACCCCTTGTTATCCTCCCCTTCTCCACCCTCTCTCGCCCTTCTCTCTTGCCCCCCCCCCCCCCCCCCCCCCACCACAACCCCTCTTTTTTAAATTTTATTTTTTTTTAAATGTGTCCTGTCTGTCTTTCTGCAAGTGCCGATTGTATGTATGTGTTTTTCAGTATTTCTTGACATAGATTTTTCTTTTTTTGGAATTTCTTTCTGCTGCGCTTTTTTGTCCATTCATTGTTTTTTATACATTTTATTTATTTATTTACATACTTATATTTACCTATTTATTTTTTCATTTTTCATTTTATTTTCTGGTTGGTCACTAATCGGGCGATCAGGTAGTTAAAACGGTACCCACACCAAAAGTGAGCCACTCTGCAGATCGTCCATTTGACCCACATGTCCGTTTGTTTTTGTTTTTTTTTGGGGGGGTGAGGGTGGGGGGGGGGGGGGGGGGGGGGGGTGGGGGGGGGGGGTGTTGGTTCTCCAATCGAAATATTTTTTTCACTGATCGAAAAAGAAAATTGTGTTGAGGTCTGGGATTTTTTTTTCGGGAGGAGGGGGTGGGGAAGGATCCGTATTTTATCTTGTCTATGATTTTCTTTTTTTTTTTTTTTTTTTTTTTTTTTTTTGTTTTTTGGGGGGGGGAGGGGGGGGGGGGGGGGGGGGGGGGGGTGGGGGGGGGGGGGGGGGTGGTGGATGGTTTAGAGGAGGTGGGGATTAAAAGCGGACGAGGATTGTTCCGGCGGTCTGTTTTTTTGGGTCGTCTCTATTCCTCGGCCCAGGCCGATTAGTCGGTGAATTATCGGTGGAATGGACTTTATTCAAAGTTGAAAAGGCTGTTGCCATCCTTGAAGAAAAAGTTGGCTCTGTGTTAAGTTTTCCTCATGGGAGGCCAAAGTTATCCTGCCTTGTTTTATGTTTTATTGTGTACTGTTTTCCCTGCCTCATTTCAATTTTTCAGTAATCGGTGAATTAGTTGACCCCACGCTTGAACTGACATGGCAGTTGGTGTTCATACCTGCTTGCTGCTGTCGAGGTTGTTGTTGTTGTTGTTGTTGTTGTCCGAGGTTGTTTGTTGTGTGGTGGTGGGTGGTTATTGTTGCTGCTGCTACTGTTTCATGTTGTTGTGTTGATAATGGTGGGTGTGGTGGTGGTGTGTCTGCTGCTAGCTGCGCTGCTGCTGCGTTGACAGCTTATCCGAACAGCCCTTCCCCAAAAAATAATCAAGGTGGGGGTCACCACACACATAGGGGGGACACACACGGCGCTGCGCGCGCGCGGCGCGCGGCGCAGGCGCGCGAGAGTAGTGTACGAAAGTCCAGTAGTACTCACCGGTGTGCTGTTTTCCTCCAGCGAAACCGCGATCGCTATCCCTAAGCCCACCATTACACCCTACTACGATCACGGGTGGTGGTGAAGTAGTAGCACCTGAGTTTCATAACAGGTCTTTAACAAGGTCTGCGAAAAGTCCTGGGGAAAATGGTGAAGGTATGGCCTTGTCCATTGGGGCCTGGAAAAGTCTGGACAATCAGCACTATGGCCTGGAATAGCCTGGAAAATTGGATAGAGAAAGTTGAAGACTCCGGAAGCGCCGCTGCTTGATATTAATAATGGCTGCTTTAATTTTAGGCATCGTGTATGGTTTAATATATATTATATATAATATATATAAAAACATTCATATATATCTCCCGTGCCCTGAAACGTGGGTATTTCTTGAATCGCGTACTTTCACTTTTGCCCGTCCAATTACTTTTGAGTTACTTCCCCTACATCAAGGTCGTTTGTCAACGTTTTGTGTTTATATATAGCATCACTTTAACGACATTGCGTTATGAACAAGTCAAAGTCTTGCAAGTGGTTTGAAAATGCAGGTCTTGGCCTGGTAAAAGGCGTGGGTTGGTGGCTGGAAAAGGTCTGGAATTTTGAGTTGCATTTCCTGTATGAACCCTGTAAGGAAGTAGTAGTAGTAGTGGGGATGGTGGTGGTTGGGGGTAGTAGTAGTAGTAGTAGTAGCGGTAAAATACTTGATATAGCGCCTATGCCTATATCTCGGCTGTGTATGTGTCTTTCTGTTCTTGCTAGAGACAAGCTCTAAGCGCTTTACAATTCACGCTGTCGTTGACACAAAAACGGGCCGGCCTACCTGGGTAGTGGGCCGACTGAAGAGCTATGCCTGCTGGCGCTTCATTCAGTCGTTTTTCAAGCGTCATTCAGTCTGTCAAACACTCACTCAGGGTTTCACTCATCTTTCCATTCTCTTTGGCTTTGGCGAAGGCTGTGCTTCAATAAGTGTCCTCTACTCCAACGGACTAAACGCTTGCGAAAGTTGGTGATTGATGGAATATAATTTTTTTTAAAATTTTTATTTATTTATTTATTTATTTTTACCTGTGGTGCAAGATGTTACGCGAGACGCGTTTCACACTCAGAGAACCTCGGGTTTCTAGTCTCATTCCGAAGCACTCTTTGAGGAAGTGGAGTTTTTTAAAACCGATTTGAACTCCGAAGGGGAAAAAAACCCCCACCTAAATAAAACGCCAGTGTGATAATTTTCCATCTTACGTAGATTAACGGTTTCTTCTCTTTCTTTTTTTTTTTTCTTTCTTTCTTTCTTTTTTTTTTTTTTTTTTGTTTTTTTTCTTTGCTTTCATATTTTCATTTTTTCCTTTCTGTTTCTTTTTTTAAAAAACGTTTTCTTCATTTCTTGTTACGCCCAACTTTTTCCTTCATTTCTTTGTACGACTTCGTGACAGTTGAACCGCTAGGACTGGGCCCTCGCTGTTTCACGTTCTCCAGTGTGGCTGCTTTGCCAAAATGGCGAAACCAAAGATAACGCGCAGTGCCCTGTGTTCCGGTCGTGGTTACCCGTCTCAGGTAAGATTCCCTGCTCATATTTGTCTGTGTTTGATCTATAGATCTGTCTGTTATGTCATATCTCGATTTCTATCTATTTATCGCGTTTGTATTGTTTATTATCTGTGTATGTTCTATCTAGTTTCTATCCCACTCCCCCCCGAGAGGTGTTAAAAAAAAAGCTACACAGTCGAATCTACGATGCGATTAGTCTATCTATCTATCTATTTATCTATTGCATGTTTGCCCTGTTTGCCGTCTGTCTTGTTCTATATTTCTATGTATCTAGCGACGATTCGATTGATCTTTCTAACAATTATGCTATCACCCAGCTTTGCTTTCTGTCCTATTATTTTGTCATGTTTTTCTATTAATATTTGTTTGTTTCGTTCTGTCTATCTGTCTTTCTAATTTGTTTGTCTACTTGGCTATTCTGTCTGTCTCTTACTACCTATCTACCTACATACCCATTCTATCCACCCATGTTATGGATGGTAGGGATGCATGGGAATATCTGGATGTCTTCCTTTTTACTTTCTCTATTCTATCTATCATGGGTTTATCTATCGTTTCTATCTTTTGTGCATGTGTCTTTCAGTCGGTCTGCAGAGATCCGTCGGTCTGTGCTATCTATTCCATCCGATTTTCGTGTTTGGCCTATTTTTTTAGCCAATCCTCTCTCTCTCCAATCTCTCTCTCTCTGTGATCTCTGTGTTGTCCCCCCTCCCTTCCTCCCACCCCCCAAATTATTTTTGTTTAATTTTCACTTGTTTCTTTTTCTTTGATAAAAAAGGATTTTAAAGTCATTAGTTATGAGTTGTGGTGAGCTAAATGCAGGGGGACTGGTCAGTGCCCTGAACCACAGTCCGGTCGGAGTGTTTGTTGTGTGCAGAGGAGCAGTATGAATGGGTTTGGACCACTAATGTTCAGTGCCCTGAACACAGTCCGGTCAGTGTCGTTTGTGTGGATAGGGGCAGGATGTATGAAAGGTTTAGAGCCTTAATGGTCCAGTGCCCTGGGGACACAGTCCGGTCAGTTGTCATGTTGTGGTAGAGAGGAGCAGCAGTTGGAATCAACAGTGGTTAGAGGCCTAACTAATGGTCAGTGCTCACCTGGACACACGTCCGGATCAGTTTCTGTTGTGTGGAGAGGGGCAGTTGGAAATGGTAGACGCCGGAAACGTTTATTATTTTGTATCTATGTTTAGTAGGTCTTTCGTTGGTAACCCCTGGTGACAGAGTGCGCCCCCCACCCCCCCCCACCACCTACCGGTGACAGATTTTAGATGCTTAAAGAGCTTTGTGATAGGCTGGGTTATACTGAAAACACTCGAGATGATGGTCCGGGCTATAATGAAAACACATTCAATATGATGGGCTGGGATATAATGAGATATGATGGATGGGTTATAATGAAACACACGATATTGATGGTTCCGGGCTATAATGAAAACACACAATATGGATGGGCGCTGGCTATAAATGATGATATGATTGGACTGGGCTATAATGTTGGAACACACAATATGATGGGCTGGGCTATAATGAGATATGATGGAATGCGCCGATAATGAAACCACACACGATATGATGGACTGGGCTATAATGAATACACACACGATTATGGACTGGGCTTATAAGAGAATATGATGGGACTGGGCTAATAATGAGACATGATGGCCTGGGCTATAATGAAGAGGAATATGATGGACTGGGCTGTATGAGATATGAGGATGGGGCTATAATGAATATGGATGGACTGGGCTATAATGAGACATATGTGAATGGGGCTAATAGGAGATATGATGGACTGGGCTCTATAATGAGAATTATGATGGATGGACGGTGGGATGTGATATGATGGAACTGGGCTATAATGAGATATGATGGACTGGGCTGATATATGAAACACACGATATGGGACTGGGCTTATAATGAGATATGATGGACATGGGACTGGGTATGCATCATGAGATATGATGGATCTGGGCTATAATGAACACACACGATATGATGGACTGGGGCTATAATGAGATATGATGGACTGGGTTGTAATGAGATATGATGGACTGGGCTATAATAATACCTATGATGATGGACTGGCTATAAATGAGATGTTATGAACTGGGTAATACTGAAGACTATGAATGGACTGGGCCTAATGAGATATGATGGAACTGGGCTGTAATGAGGATACACGGATATGAGGATGGGCTTATAATGGTAGATATGATGGACTGGGCTATAATGAGATATGATGGACTGGGCTTAATGAGAGATTAGATGGATGGACTATGATGGACTGGGCTATAATAAAACACATGATATGATGGACTGGGCTATAATGAAGCACATGATATGATGGACTGGGCTATAATGAGATATGATGGACTGGGCTATAATGAAACATGATGGACTGGGCTGGAATGAAGCTTTATGGATATGGGACTGGGCTATATGATGGAACCATGATATGATGGACTGGGCTATTTAATGAGATATATGATGGACTGGGCTATAATGAAAACACATGATATGATGGACTGGGCTTAATAAAACAGATATGATGGACTGGGCTTAATGAAACACATGATATGATGGACTGGGCTATAATGAAGCACACGATATGATGGACTGGGCTTTAATGAATGAGATATGATGGACTGGGCTATATGAAACACATGATATGATGGACTGGGCTATAATAATAAAAACACATGATATGATGGACTGGGCTTTAATGAGATATGATGGACTGGGCTATAATGAAGCACACGATATGATGGACTGGGCTTTAATGAGATATGATGGACTGGGCTATAATGAAGCACACGATATGATGGACTGGGTTATAATGAGATATGATGACTGGACTATAATAAAACACATGATATGATGGACTGGGCTATAATGAAACACATGATATGACTGGACTGGGCTGATATGATGAGATATGATGATGGACTGGGCTTTAATGAGACACAAGATATGATGGACTGGGCTTTAATGAAACACTCGATATGATGGACTGGGCTATAATGAAACACTCGATATGATGGACTGGGCTATAATGAAACACTCGATATGATGGACTGGGCTACTAATGAAACACATGATATGATGGACTGGGCTCTAATGAAACACACGATATGATGGACTGGGCTATAATGAACACACGATATGATGGACTGGGCTATAATGAAACACGATATGATGGACTGGGCTATAATG
>JADBJO010020112.1:22500-31932 GCA_016801955.1 Conus betulinus | reverse complement strand
CCCACCCCTTTTTTTTTGGTTGTTGGGTGTTTGTTTTTGTTTTGGTTTGTTTCGGAAAAAAAGTGTTTAATTTCATTTCTCAGTGGGCGCGTGCGTCTATCTTCTTTCTTCTTCTTTACCGTGTGGGCCCACGAGAGTATCAGTTTACGAGTGTCGTGGGGGGCTTTGGCATTAGAATCGTTGTTGTAACAGTTTTTATGCGATCTGCATTTGTGGACCGGTCGCTTTGGTGGTTGGGTTTTCCGGGTCGTGCGTGGTTCTCAGCAGACAAGTCTGGCTGATCTGTTTCCCCCGATTCATTACAGTCTTATCATCATCGTCATCATCATCGTCGTCGTCGTCGTCGTCGTCGTCGGTCGTCGTCATCATATCATCATCATCATCATCATCATCAATCATCATCATCGTCGTCGTTGTCGTCGTCATCGTCATTGTTGTCGTTTATCACACATCATCTTTCGTCGTCGTCGTCGTCGTCATATCATCATCATCATCATGGTAGTCGTCGTTGTCGTCGTCATCATCATCATCATCATCGTCATGTCATCGTCATCGTCATCATCATCATCATCATCATCATCTCATCATCGTCGTCATCGTCATCAGCAGCAGCACCAAGATCATCATCATCATTACCACACCATCACCGTCATTATCATCGTTGTTATCATTGTTTTCAGTTCCTGGCGGAAGTAAAAACGGAGGGACACCAGCCCAGTGACCATGGCGAACAGTGGAAGGAATGGCGGAGTATGACTCTGCTCTCTCTTCCCCAGCTGTGCAAGAGACAGTAGTGTTGTTGTGCTGTGGTGTTGACAGAGAGTGAATGCAGAACGCGCCGCCATGGCGGGGAACATTGTGGCTGACTAAGGAGATTCTGTGGGCGCCAACAGCTAGTTCATGACCACTCATACTTCCTATTGTCAGAACCCCCCCGGTGAAGTTATTCCATCCTATTCCAGACACAAGCGAATCACCGTCTGTCTTCAGGAGTGGGGGTTTGTGTATGTCTTCAAGGGGGATACTTTAACACTGGCAGGAAGCTGAAGTGACCTCGCTCTTTGGAGGGATATAGCTGACCTTTTCCATGTGCCAAGCCCAGGCTACTGACCAACGTTATGGCAGAAACTCACTGCGATCAAGGGACGTGACCAGTCAGGGTACATGACCGGTCAAGATACGTGACCAATCAAAAGTATGTGACCAATCGAAGTATGTGACCAGTCAAGGTGCGTGACCCGCCAAGGTACGTGACCAGTCAAGGTGCGTGACCAGTCAAGGAGCGTGACCACTTTCCCCCAGCCCATCTCCGTCATGTCAGCAGTCCAGCCTGTTTGCCTTCCTTCCGCTCGTCTGTGACGACGTGTCCATTGCGGCGGGCAGGATCTCTCAGTAATGGAACAGGTCTGCCCTGTCCACAGCCCATGAGCAGGGCTCTGGTTCTCCGGGTCTCATTCAGTCTCCACTGCCACTGACATCGACAGTCGGCCAGCAACGAGCAGGGATCTTAATCAACTCCCCTCGCGGTGATCTCCTCTCCACAAATCAACAATATTCCCCTCTGACCCGTCCCACCCCCCCCCCATACCTGTGCCGATCTTGGCTTTGTCAAGAACACGTCCGCAAGAGCCTCAAGCTACTAGGATAGAACGAGGGTCTTTCAGCTGTCCCCAGCTGCTCCACAACCATGACCTCCCCAGGCATCAGGCCAGGGCAGCGGCTGGTGGCAGTCTTCCAGCCTGGGGCCCTGGCCGTGGTGGTGCTTCAGCTGACGTGTCTCAGTGGCGTGCTGCCCGGGGCCAGGGCCCCAGGGAGGAGGGCAGTTGCGGAGCGGGGGGTGCCTGTGAGGCCTGTCCTCCCGGCCCCGGCCTGCGGCACCAAGTTTGTGGACGCCTCCTCCAGTGCCTTGCTGGCCGACGTGGTGCTGAAGGGCAGCGTGCTGGATCTTCGCCAGGTGGGTTGCTGCGGTGTCAAGATTTTTTTTTTTTTTGTTTTGTTTGCTGCTGCTGCCGTCGCGTGTGTGCGTAGTCGACGTGTGTGAGTTGTGAGGAGTTATGCAAAAAAATTTACTTACATGCGCTCACACACACACACACACACACACACCACACACACACACACACACACACACACACACACACACACACACACACACACACACACACACACACACAGACGCGCGCGCGCGCAAGCTCACACAAATATACATGTATGTATGTATGCATGCCCGTATGTATGTACGTATGTATGTATGTATGTATGTGTGTATGTATTTTTGTAGGCAGGTAGATATGTGGGTATGTACTTACGTACGTACGTAGGTACGTACATATGTGTGTGTGTGTGTATGTATGCGTGTATGTATGTATGTGTGCATGTTTGTATGTATGTAGGTGCGAATGTGTATACGAACGTTCGTGTGTTTGTCTGTCTGTATGCATGTATGTATGTATATATATGTATATAAGTGTCTCTCTCTCTGTCTCTCTGTTTCTGTTTATCTCTATATATGCATATGTATGTATGTATGTATGTATGCATGTATGTGTGTGTGTGTGTGTGTGTGTGTGTGTGGTGTGTGTGTGTGTGTGTGTGTGTGTGAGTTTGTATGTGTGTGTGTGTGGTGTGTGTGTGTGTGTGTGTGTGTGTGTGTGTGTGTGTGTGTGTGATACTGACGTACGCACCACGTCATATCCCTCGTCTATTTTCCTGGCATTCATTCGAAAGGATGTTCCTATTCTGATTAAGTACAATGGCGACTAGCTTTTATCTGAGAGCAAATGTAGAATTACGAGACCGCCAAACGAATTTACAAACAAATTACAAAACAGAGACAATGCAAATAATAATAATAATAATAATAATAATAATAAACAAATGAAATAAGACAAAAAAAAGGACTCGATCTCAAAGTGAAATGCGGTCTTGGGTAAAGAACTAAAACAACAGATTAAATGATCATATTTTGTAAACCAGTGTTTTTTTTTGTAATGATTTCAAACATCGTTCCAAATGTAGGACTAGATGACAATGAAAATGAATATTGCTTAATCATGAGACGCAAAACATGTAAAATGTAGATTCTCTTAATGTTTACAGTGTTACACACACACACACACACACACACACACACACACACACACACACACACACACACACACACACACACACACACACACACACACACACACACACACACACATGCGCGCGCGCACTCCCCCCGCCCCATACACTTCTAGTTTGCTCCCTCTGACTACCATGACAACACTTTGTAGCTGTGTAAATAGTTTGTAGTTTGCTAGGATTAATTCCAGCTCGCTGTCCTATCTCATCGCCATAGCAACACTATGTAGCTGTGTAACGGTTTGTGGGTTACATGGACTTAACTCCAGTTCGCTCCAGAGAGTTAACTTCAACGAAGTGACAGCCCTGATATGGCCCTCTGCGGTCGGCTGGGCTATAAGCAACATTGTTACCATCCACCCCAGTTTGCTCCAACATAGCAACACTGTAACAGCGTGGTAATGTAATGGCACCGTAACGGTTGTACCGTAACGGCTCTGTTTCTCTCTATATATGCATATATATATGTATGTGTGTGTGTGTGTGGTGTGTGGTGTGTGTGTGTGTGTGTGTGTGTGTGTGTGTGGTGTGTGTGTGTGTGGACAATATTCCAGATCGCTCTATGCGAACGCCATAGCAACAGAGTTGTAAGGCACCGGGTCGAAGTTCGTTCCAATCCGTTCCTTCTGAATGGCTTAGCAACACAGTGCTGTGATGTAACCGTTTGAAGGTCACTAGGACAGAATTCCAGTTCGCTCCATCTGAGTGCCAGACAATGGCACCGCAGTGTGGCTTTAGAAAAGCTTCCCCAGGCCAGGGCAGAGCGCGCATGATAAATATACAGCAGGCTGCCGCTCCACAAAGACTGGGCGAAGCGTTTCACCAGATGCCACGAATAAAAACACTCCCGGTTCCAGGGGAAATGATGTATATCATCAGGGTGGCTTCTGCTGGGTGTTTTCGTCATCATTTCACAGTCTTCATGTTTGGATTAGGTTGTACGTAACGTGTTCGCGTCCCACTAGTGTTTGTTGAATGTTGTTTTTAAATGATGGCGTAGATGTGTGTGTGTGTGTGTGTGTGTGTGTGTGTGTGTGTGTGTGTGTGTGTGTGTGTGTGTGTGTGTGTGTGTGTGTGTGTCAGTGTGTGCGCGCGCCTCCATCAACCCTTACCTCTACCATGCAGGTGCATAAGTTTAAAAAATGATCTAACTTTATTGTACGAGTGTTAACAAGATCTTCATCCACGAGTGTATTTCATTTGTGTATTTTGTAGTAGTAGTAGTAGTAGTAGTAGAAGTAGTAGTAGTAGTAGAAGTAGCACTAGCAGCAACAGCAACAGCAGCAGTAGCAGTAGCAACGGCAGCAGCAGCAGCAGCAGCAGCAGCAGTGATAGTAGTAGAAGCATCAACAGCAACAGCAACAAGCTCAGCAGCAGCCGCCGCGGTAGTAGTAGTAGTAGTTGATTGCATTATTATTATTATTATTATTATAGTTGTGGTAACAGTAGCCTGATAACAGTAGCGCATTAGTAGTAGTTCAGTAGTGTGGCAGTGATAGCAATAGTAGGGACATGCAAAATACAGAGGCATTCTGTGCGGGCCTTTGAATGACTGACCCTTTGCTACACATAGTTTTCTCTGTCTATCTAGTGTTGTACTACTTGAATTTCGTTGTACTTTCGAAAAACTGTACAGTGGGAAACACAGTATCCCCTGTCTTTATGTCTGTGTAGGTCATCATGTGATGCTGTGAGCTGCATCTTGTGTTATTGTGCAGTTCTTCTCTTGTAGAACGGCTTTTCCTGTATCTTGTGGCCAGCATCTTGTATCCATTCTATCTGCCGTCACGAATCTTGGGTGTCCTGTGACACGTCTTGTATGATTCCATAGCTCCGCATCCTGAAACTCGTGTCTGAACATTCTTTCGTCTGCCTTGTATGATTAGTGCAGGCATCACACAGTCTGCAACATTATCTCTGTGACCCTCATCCAGTGTCATTTTGAAGCCTGTGGCATATATACACTGTTATCAGTCTTGTTCTCTGCACTTTGTATTACCCGGTCTGCGCCTTTGTCCCATGACATGTGTCTTAATATCTCTTGTAGTGTAACCTCTGGTCTGTATAAGATGTCAGTGTGTTACGAATTCTGTGTCTTAAATCGTATCAACCATTGTCTCACTTCTGTAGCCATAGTTTTTTTTTTTTTATCTTGTACATGTGTTTTTGAATTGTGTCAGCCATTGTCTGTATCCATAGTTATTTTTAAATCTTGTATATTGTGTCTTGAATCGTGTTAGCTGTGTTTTGTATTCGGTGTCCTGTCTTGTATCATGCATTATGTGTCTTGAATCCCGTAGCCATTGTCTTACGTTCTGTAGCCTTTGTGTTGTATCTTGTATACTGTGTCTTGAATTTTATGGCCTCTGTCTTTAGCATTTCATCCGGTGTCTTGAGGCCTGTTGTGTATCCCGTGTCTTGCATCTTGTAGCCTGTGAAGCCCGTTTGCTGTATTCTGTATCCATGTACTGTCCGAAAACTTGCACGAAACAATTGCATCCTGTGGAATGATAGTGTATATCTAATATGTGTGTGTGTGTGTGTGTGTGTGTGTGTGTGTGTGTGTGTGTGTGTGTGTGTGTGTGTGTGTTTGTGCGCGCGCGCGCTTGTCTGCCTGTGTAATTTGTACGCATGCGAAACCTCTACCTTGTCTTGTACCCTGAAGCCTCGGCATTCTACCTACCCTGGAGCCTAAGCCTCTGTCATGTATTCTGAAGCCTCTATCATACTGTATATTTATCATTAGTGCAATAAGTTTGCGCTCAGGTGTTCTTGTTTTGTATGGTGATGCCCTGTACCTTACGTTCTCAAGACTATGTTTTGTGCGAAACCTTTATAGCGTATACGCTCCCTTCACAAACAAGGCGACATGAACTGAACCTTATGTCACGTGACAGGCCAACCCTCTCGCGCCGCTGCTGTACAAGGCCGAGGTCAACGTGCACAAGGTCTACAAAGGTCGTGACCTGCTGACGTCCGCAGCTTCCGGCCGAAGCAAACGCCAACAACGGCAGCAGCAGCAGCACAGCAGCAGCAGCAGCATTGTCAGAAAACAGTCCGGCGCGGACGTGGTACATGTGGAACGCTTCGGCCCCGCCGAGAACCGCGAAAACTGTGTAGGTCACGTGGAGGAAGGTCACGCTTACCTCTTCTTCCTCAGGGTCAAGGACTCGTCCTCGGCGTCACTGTCGTCGTCGTCGTCGTCGTCCTGGTTGCAGAGGAGTAGGAAGAATGAGGCGTTGGCACATTCCCCGTTGAGGAGTGCTGCAGTGCTGGTGAACACGGCTCTGCCTGTGGGGGTGGACCCCAAGACCCTCACAAAGGTGAGCGCTGTCGCCAGCATCTGTCAACAGACGTCAATTCTTATCCCCTGTGAGAAATTGCCATGCTCTACATCGTTTTTTTTTTTTCTATACAAAGAGTAATTTTTATCATAAAAGAGTATTTTTTCTCATGAAAAGTGATTTTGATGTAGAAAAGACTATATTGCTACATTATGAATATATTACATTGATCACCAAAGTTGTTTTCATTATGAAGAGGTTTTTTTTTTCCACCGTTTTCTTCAGGAAGAGTAGGCTATTTTTCATTAAGAAAACTGTGATGTTCATCATGAAGAAAAAAAAAATCATCATGAAAAGGGTAGTTTCTTTCACGAACAGTGAAAGGTTCATCATGAGAAGTTATTTTCGTTACGAAGAGATCATCATTTTCATAATAACAAGATCAGTGATAGTCATGAAATGTGTTATTAAATGTGTAGTTATCATCGTTAAAAAAATGGTTTATATCAAGAGACAAGTAATTATCATCATCGAAAGAGTATATAAAAAGGGTACCTTTCTTATGTGAAGATAGATATAATGTAGACATTTGGAAACTAGGTAACCTCCAGAACTCCCTTCTTTCACCCCAGACCTCTTATTCTTTTCTCTTTCTCCCTCCTTTCCCTTCCCCTACCCTGTTTTGATTTTTGTCGCCCTTGTCTCGATCCCAATATCGGCAGTTCTTTGCCTCAAGTTCTACTGTGTCGTCAAAAACCTATCTCCACAACAGATCTGTCATCTGGTACCTGACTCGGACCAAAATAGGAGAGAAAGCAAGCCATCACAATGCAGTGCTACTACCACGTCTTTGGTTCGCATGGATATTTGTTAAGCTACCCCAAAGCGGACTTCAAAGAGGTATTAAACCGCCGCCAATTTCTCCAATGGCTAAGCTGTTCTTTCATGTCTGTAAAGTCTATGCTGCAACGCAGCACCTCGAAATTTCCTTTCAGTTGAAGCTCTAGCACTCAAACCACCACTCTGGTAAGCATTGGTGGTGGTGGTGGCGAGGTGTGGGGATGGATGAGAGGGTGGGGGAAGGAAGAGGTGAGGCGGTATATGAGGGTGGGAGTCGTGAACGGATGGCTGTTTGGCCTTTCGGTGACCGTGACCTAGGACATGTCGGTTTTAGGGGAGGACACTTTAAAGAGAAAAACCCGGTGAATACTTCTTTTTCTTCCTACATGCAAAGGCCTTCAAATGGCGTGATATCACACACACACACGCGCGCGCGCGCGCGCGCGCGCGCACACACACCACACACAGAGAGAGAGAGAGAGAGCGAGAGAGAGAGAGAGAGAGAGAACTTGCGCATAACAATGCTAAATTGTTGACGGGGTTTCGGTTTATCTGGCATCGCGTTATGGAAAAAAAAATAAGCCAACAGAAAGCAGTCAGTCAGCCAGCCAGCTAGTTAGCCAGCCAGCCAGCCAGCCAGACCGGCGGAGACGTATAGACAGAAGCCGACCTGCCATCACTGGCATGCAGGTCACGGAGCACCTTTTTTCTCTTTTTTTTGGGGGGGGGTGGGGGGGTGGGGGGGGGGGGGGGCGCTGGATTGGGAGAAAGGGGAAGTAGGAGGGGGGTGTCGTTGTGCGCCTTTCTTCATTGGACAAACAAAGGAAGAGAGAAATCACCTCTGTCCTTCTTCTTCTTTCCTTTCATACTTTTCCTTCTTTTCTTTTCCCGCATTCGTCTTGTACCCCCAAAGTGCTTACAAAATATTATACATCACCACTTATCAGACTAACCGTTCATGAACTGGTAAAATCTTCAAGTTCTTAGGTTATCGTTTTTCTCTGGTTGTTGTTGGTGGTGGTGTTGTTGTTGGTGGTGGTGTTGTTGTTGGTTGGTGGTGGCGGTGGTGGTGGTGGCTGAGACTATGGATTAAATTAACTGCCTGTGCTTACAGATGTTTGGGTATAGAGTTGTTTACTTATGTACGGCTGTATTCATTCGTCAGGGCTACATGCCGATGTGACCACATGTCGTTGTGACCACGTGTCGTTTTGACCATGTGTCGTTGTGACACTTGATCACAACGATACGTGGTCACAACGACCCTTGGTCACAATGACACGTGGTCACAACGACACGGTCATCACAAAGACACTTGGTCACAATGACACGTGGCCACACGACACTTGGTCACAACGACACGTGGTCACAATGACACTTGGTCACATCGACATGACCCCCCCGTCTTCCTGCCAGCTTAACCTGAGTATTGACCTGCATATTCATATCAGCCTGTCTATCTGACTGACTGGTCGAGTGCTTGCCTAATTACCCATGACAAAAACCAGCAATAGAGATAATATCTTTATTTTCATGCCTGTCATTCTATTCTCTGAAGTTAGAGTAAGGTCAGGATTGTTTTCCAAAGACCTCTTTGTGTGTCTTTCCTGTCGGTCAAACATACTGACGGGGTCAATGTCGATGAAGATAAAACAGCTAGTCAGCCAGACTGACTAAATAGACACACTGACCAAACAACCACTTGACACGTCAGCACTCGGGACGGGCCAAAACAAAACTTACAAAAACAATAACAGCAACAACATCGACAACAACAAAACATGACCGACCAGCAGCTCACAACACAGACAAGCAGTGAAAAAAAGGTAGGCAGACAAACAGAAGGCGAACGCAGATACTGGACAGACACACTGGCTTTTAAAAGGAAACGACAAGCAGACAATCTGACACTCCACGTCCTGCTCCCTCCATCCCTCTCTCTCTCTCTCTCTCAACCTCTCTCTCTCTCTCTCTCTCTCTCTCTCTCTCTCTCTCTTTCGTGCGGCCTCATTCACTCCCGGCTGAGTCATCTACCCCCGTATCTTTCTGTCTTGACATTTGCTGCCGAGAACACTGACTCTTGCTGGAGGCCAGGACGGTGACATTTCCGGTATCGTGCACGTGTCTGCGGGGCTATCTCACAGAGGGCGTGCAGACCGTGACATTTCCGGCGTAGTGCACGTGT
>JADBJO010020112.1:17500-20000 GCA_016801955.1 Conus betulinus | reverse complement strand
CGCTAGAAGGTTGGAGCTGCGTTCACTTCCAAAACTTCCCCCATAATCCAAGAGGACCATTGCCTTCACTGTCTAAGTTCCTGGCATAACGCTGGAGAACCCGCTGCTTTGATTGACTAAAACTCTAGCAGAATCCTAGATTAGGATTTTGTCGAGAGCTTATATAGTTACTGAAAGCAGTGGTCTTCTGTAATTACGTCAGGATATTTGTTTTCCTGTGTCTCATTAACTGAAAGAGGTGGTTCTCGCAGGATAGTCAGGATCAACTGATTAGGATCCTAGCAGAATCCCAAGATTAGGATTTTGTCGAGAGTTTAGTAACTGAAAGCAGTGGTCTTCTGTGATTATGTCAGGATATTTGTTTTCCTGTTTCTCTTTAATTAACTGAAAGAGGTGGTTCTCCTAGGGTAGTCAGAATCAGCGATCATGATTTTGTCAGTTTAGTAACCGAAAGTTGTGGTCCTTTAGAACTATGTCAAGATTTTTTTCTTTCCTTTTTTTTAAAATGAAAGCAGTGGTGGTGTTCCGAAAATGGTCAGGAAGAAATGTTCAGGTCGATGTGACAGACCTTAGGAACTGAAGACAGTGGTCTGCACTCTTGAGAGAAGACCTTTCGGTCACTGACAGTTGTTTTCGGACTCCTACCCGAGAATAGGTATCACAGGGGAAACGTTGCCCTGTCGAGGAGAAGTGTGTGTGTGTGTGTGTGTGTGTGTGTGTGTGTGTGTGTGTGTGGTGTGTGTGTGTGTCATATGATCTGTATCATTCATATTGTCTTTCTTTCTTTTTTGTCTGTGTTATTCATAAGGTCTGTATTATTCATATTGTCTGCATTATTCATGTTGTCTGTGTTATTCATATTGTCTCATCTGTTCTTTCTTTCTTTTTGTCTGTGTTATTCATAATGGTCTGTATTATTCCATATTGTCTGCATTGTTCATGATGTCTGTGTTATTCATATTGTGCCATCTGCTCTTTCTTTCTGTCAGCCTGTGTTTTTAATTAAGGTCTGTATTATTCATATGGTCTGTAACTTTCATGCTGTCTGTATTATTCACATCGTCCCATCTGCTCTTTTTTCTGTCTGTGTTATTCATACAGTCTATATTATTCATATTGTCTGTATTATTCATGTTGTCTGTGTTATTCATGTCGCCTTTATTATTAATATTGTCCCATCTGTTCTTTCTTTCTATCTGTCAGTTTATTCATTTAGCCCGGAGTATTCATATGGTCTGTATTATAAGTATTGTCTGTATTATTCATATCGTCCCCATCTGTTCTTTCTTTCTGTCTGTCAGTTTATTCATTAGGCCTGTATTATTCATACGGTCTGTATTATTCGTATTGTCTGGTATTATTCATATCGTCCATCTGTTCTTTCTTTCTGTCTGTCTTGTGTTATTTCATATGGTCTGTATTATTCATAGAGTCTGTAATTTCACGCTGTCTGTATTATGATATTGTCCCATCTGTTCTGTCTGTCTGAAAGGTGAAGAAGGTTCTGTGTCCAGACTGTTCTTCGGTGCCCGTCATCAGGAAACTTCGCTGCAAGCACTGTGCTGTAAAACCCAGCATGAAGCGAGCCATGGGCACCAACAACACCAAAACCGTGAAGACTGGTGAGTCCATCTTCTCTCTAAGATACTTACTTCCCTTTGCTGTTCACAGCGTTGTCGTGTTTTCGTCGTCGTCGTCGTCGTCGTTGTCGGCGTAGCTGTGGCTATTGTTATCAGAGCCAGCGCAGGATGATCAGGAAGACCAGCGTCAACAGATCTGCAACTGCTGCCACCATCCCCTGTCCGTACTGTGATAGGTCTTTCCGGGCGCAGATCGGCCTGACCAGCCGTCTACGCACTCACC
Organism: Conus betulinus; assembly: GCA_016801955.1. NCBI lineage: Eukaryota > Metazoa > Mollusca > Gastropoda > Neogastropoda > Conidae > Conus > Conus betulinus. The sequence goes on along the minus strand of JADBJO010020112.1, from coordinate 18,137 downwards.
TCCGATCCCAGGATGAACTAGATGGTCTTCGTCGTCTCGAAGGACAAAACCAACAACAACAACATTGTTATCATATTGCTGTGATCGATGTCGTTGCGATGCTGGTGTTGGTAGTGTGAGGAATTGAGAATGAAGCAGACTGTGGGAGTTGATGAACATGAGCCAAAATACAAATACACACGAAACAAGGCAGAGAGTGAGACGTTTGTTTCATGCATATGCTGGTGTATGAATTAGGATGGTTATGACATTACCCTGTCGCTATTTTGTGAGTGTGTGTGTGTGGGTGTGTGTGTGTGTGTGTGTGTGTGTGTGTGTGTGTGTGTGTGTGTGTGTGTGTGTGTGTGTGTGTGTGTGTGTTTACTGTGGTTGTTTTAAATCTGTTTAAATTCTTTGTTGTTTTCGTTTTTTGTGCTGTTGTAGTTAGGTTTTTAAGGACGTTATTCCCCAGTTTACTTGAAATTAAGCACGCACGCTCGCACGCACACACACATACAGATCTCTCTCTCGCTCTCGCTCTCTCTCTCTCTCCAGGCTCTCTCTCTCCTCTCTCTCAGGCCTCTCTTCTCCTCTCTCTTCCTCTCTCTATATATATATATATATGTGTGTGTGTGTGTGTGTGTGTGTGTGTGTGTGT
>JADBJO010020112.1:10000-12500 GCA_016801955.1 Conus betulinus | reverse complement strand
GTGCCGGATGGTAACACATTCAGGGTGTTGGCTAAAGGGTTTAAAGTAACGGTGAACACATTCTAGTGTTGGCTAAAGGGTTTTTTTTGAAGTATCGATGAACACATTCAGGTGTAGAACTAAAGGGTTTTAAATGTAACGATGAACACACGCCAGTGTTGGGCTGAAGGGGTTAAAGTGACGAGGAACGCATTTCAGGTGTTGGTTTGTTAAAGGGTTTTTAAAATGACGATGAACGCGCATTCAGATGTTGGGTTTTAAAGGTCAGGAGTGACGATGATCCCGTTCATGTGTCTTCTGACGAATTCAGCAATGTTGAACACTTGCATGCGCTAGCTGATGAGTTCACGGTGATGATCGATGAACAATTTCAGTCGTTGCCTAAGGGGTTCAGGCAACTTTTAGGCAATGACCACAATTGCTAGACCCCTGCATCCCTCTTTTTTTTTTTTTTTTTTTTTAACCCCAAGCCATCTCGATCCCCCCAACCCCCTCTCTCTCCGCTGTTAAAGTTTTGTATCTGTTGCTGTCTTCTTGTTTTGTTTGTTTGTTTGTTTGTATTCACCCCTTGATTTTATCGTTTTTCTTGTGGCTTTTCAAAACCTTCTCTCTCCCCCCCACCCCCTCCCCCCCCCCAGTCTTCCACCTCCCTCTCCCTCTCCCTAGCCGCCATTTTCTCCTTCTTTTCTCTTTGCACTTTCTTCATAATTGAGTCTGGCGCTTGCTTTTCTTTTGATGTTGATCTTTTCCCTCACCCTCTGTCTTTTTTTTTTTTTTTTTTTTTAAGTGGCTCTTTCATTTTGTTTTTTTTTGTTTTTGGCGTTTTCCTAATTGTCTTTCACGTTTGCTTTTGATGTCTATTTTCTTTCCCCTTTTTCTTCTTTTTATTGTGTTTGTTGTATCTCCTCTTCCTCCTTCTTCTTCTCCTCTTCCTCTGTCTCCCTCTCCCTCTTTCTCTCCTCCTCTCTTCCTCCTCCTTTTCCTCCTCTCCTCCTCCTTCCTCCTGCTCCTCCTCTTCCTCCTCCTCCTCTTTCCTCCTCCTCTATATTCTTATTCTTCGATTTGTCGTCTTTTTATCCCTCCATACTGAGTTGCTTTTATATACTCGGTGTTGGTTCATTCATGTAATTATTGCTGATGGTGTGTTGGTTACCTACATGTAATTATTGCTGATGTGTGGTTGGTTCCTACATGTAATTATTGCTGATGTGTATTGGTTCCTACATGTAATTATTGCTGATGTGTGTGTTGGTTCATACATGTTATTATTGCTGATGTTTGCTGAAGCTGATTCAACCGACTGCCGGAGTCCCTATACACTGGCATTTTGAACCTAGGTGACGGAAGGTTCAGATTGTACAGTTGTGTTTGAGAGGACTCTTTTTTTTTAAAAATGATGTTTTCAGTCGCTTCTTTGTATATGTTTCATTTGATTCGACTCCACTTTTGTTGTATGTACACACACACACACACACACACATATATATATATATATATATATATATATATATATATATATATATTGAATTTATTAGTTAACTATATATATATATATATATTATATATATAATATATATATATATATATATATATATATGAATGTCATAAATGGACCCACTGTATATCATATGTATGCATTATTCCTGCCCCCCGTTCTCCACCACCCCAGAGTTTTGGTATACACACCACACCCCAGAGTTTTGGTATACACGCTGTAATTGTTCATCACTCGGGAGCCTGAAGAAAGACACTGCGAGTAAAAGAATGCTTTGATGTTGTGGTGTAAAAACCCTTGCTCAGTTCTTCGATGCAGTGTTCCGTCATCAACCCCCTTCCCCCCTCACACCCCCCCCCCCCTCCAAACTGACTCCCCGGCGGCGAATGAGATAGGGCACGCGTCTAACACACCCCCCCCCCCCCCCCCCCCCCTCCCCCCTTCCCCATTCCTCCCTCCACTCCTTTACCGGGGGAGGAAATCCGGACCAACCTCACGGCGTTGTTCTAAAAATCACTTCGCTTCTTCAAACTTCTCAAAAAGTGTCCCAACCGACAAAATGAGATATCAAATCGCATCGCACCTGACTTGGAGGGAGGACTGATAAAGACTTGAGTCAGACCCCCTCTCCCACCATCACCACCACCACCCTGTTCCAAAACTACTCCCCTGTTGAATGATTTGTAACACGGGGGGTAAGTAAATATACCTTATGTGCTTATTTCCATTTCTCTGTCGCATTGGGTGGGTAAGGTTTTTGGACATGTGCCCATATTCACTGCAAGGACGGTTTCTGAAAAAAAAAAAAAAAAAAAAGGGGGGACGAGATGGGGGAGGGGGGTGGAGGTGGGGGGGGGGGGGGGGGGGGCAGGTCCATGTTTATTCCCAGCGAGGTGAGTTTGGGCACGAGTCTCTTCTCACACCGCAGGGGGGGGAGTGATTTTTGGTGCGTGTGGGGTGATTGTGGGATGGAAACGTTGACACCGGAATGGCCCAATCACCCTT
>JADBJO010020112.1:0-5000 GCA_016801955.1 Conus betulinus | reverse complement strand
AATCAGCAGTCAGTCCTTGATATTTGTAACGAAAGTTTTTTTTTTTTTTTTTTTTTAAAACTCCTCTCCTGTAAAAACGCCACTTTCCATCAACGTATTGATCTGTTGACTGTAAGTGATCAACGTATTGATCTGTTGACTGTAAGTGATCAATGTATTGATCTGTTGACTTAAAGTGATCAATGTATTGATCTGTTGACTGTAAGTGATCAATGTATTGATCTGTTGACTTAAAGTGATCATTGTATTGATCTGTTGACTTAAAGTGATCAATGTATTGATCTGCTGACTGTAAGTGATTAATGTATCTTGATCTGTTGATTTGAAAGTGATCAATGTATTGATCTGCTGACTTTAAGTGATTATTGTATTGATCTTTGACTTGATGTGGCAGCAGTCTGTTCCTCTGTCATGCGAACGCGTGTCTCAAAATGGCTTGCCGTCAGATTGACCTTGATCTTTGACAGATTGTGTGCGATAAGGAAGAAAACTTTGGGAATATTTTTTTTTGTACCCCCCTGCACCCCCCCCCCCCCCCCCCCTTCTCGTACAAGCTAGTCGTTCTGTCTGTGATCAAATTCAGTTTGTTTTAAGAAAATATCAAGAACATTCTAAAATGTCAGAGTACAAAGTGCCGTGCCGTTAGTTTCTTCGGAGGAGGGAACGAACGGAAAACTTTCCTAACATCTTATGTCATGAATAGTACAGGTTTAAACAAAAAAGTTGTTTTTTAGGATATTTTCTAAAATCTTTCTTATATTCATGTCAGCGTTTCCAGTAAATCTGATAATGCCGATCATGTTAAAATGACGCACTGGTGGGGGGGGGGGGGGGGGGGGGGGGGGGGGGGGGATATTAAAAAAAAGGTACGTAATGGATCCCATAACACAAACGTCTGCATGCATGCACGGTTCTTGTTTTTTCCTCGTCGAAATCTGTCTTGCATGTCAGTAAGTTATTATTTTAAAAGGAATGTACATACTAAGACTGTGATGCAGCCAACAAAATCATCTCTATCAGATTTTTTTTTTTTTTTTTTAGGCACAAAAAAGGCATCATCTGGTTTTTGTAAGATTTTTTTCACACTTGTTCAGTATCATTAAAATAAAAACTCTAAACCTGAGATTTCTTTGTACCTTTCTTGGCTTCTTATTCTGTTTGTTTAAAAAAAAAAAAAAAGAGGCCGCATGTTTGCAATTCTGGGCGGACAATAACAGCGTTTGGCAGTACCCCTGGAAAGTGAGGTTCTACGAATTTTCCCCTCTCTTTTCCCCCAAGCTCTCTCTCCTTGCCTTCTCCCTTCTCATTCACGTATGAGAAAGCAATCATATATAGATACAAAACGTAAACGTATCAATTCTCTGCCTGCTTTTGAGAAATACAAAATTGATGACATAACTTTAAAACAATGACAACTTTTCTCATTAATCAAAAGTTGCGAGTGTCCGCCGACTGGGTTAAAACGGAAAGGACGGAGCGGAATTAAAAACGGGGGGGGGGGGGGGAGGGGGGGGGGGGGGGGGGGGGGGGGGGGGGTGGGGGGGGGGGGGGGGGGGGGGGGGGACGGGGGAGTTAGATTTATGTAGTATCTTGTAGTCTCTTAAGCTACACCATTTTAATCGTTTGAACATCTTCTAGTCGCCATCTTTTGCCTTTTTCAAAATGCCTTTAACAGTCGGGAAGGACTGTGTGAAAAAAAAAGCAAACAACAAAAAAAACAAAACAAAACAACAACAAAAAAAACCAAAAACAAAAAAAAACCCACTAGATTTCCTTATTTTACCAATGATGGTGTTAGTGTATTAGTTGAGCATTTCTCACCTGGTTACAGCGTAATACAATTTTTTTAAAGTTAAGTTTTTCATGGTGCTTAGTTGCATACTTGTGAAGGAACTTTGAAAAGGGAATCGTGTTCGAAAATAGAAATATATATGACCTCTCTCTCTGTTTCTGTCTGTCTGTTTGTCTGTCTCTGTCACACACAACACACACACACACACACACACACACACACACACACACCACACACACACACACACACATCGCGCACACGGACACATAAATATGCATAGATATGTATGAGACAGACACGCTCATACACACAAAGTCAAAACACAAAGGCGAGCAACGTGCAGAAGAAGACGCATCGACGACGACCTGTTCCCCGTCATGGACGACGTCACTCCCCCACACCCCCAAGGGCAAGCCAGCCTGCTCCAGCAACAGCCCACGTGACCCCCTGCACGTCCTCCCGACACTCCTCGAGGACTTCACGGCAACAGTCCACACAGACCTGGGAGGTCACCATCCTCCTTCTCCTGCTCATTCAAGCCGTTGTCAAAAAGCGGTGATCTGCCTCTCCGTGACACTCACGCAACGCTTCGCCCTCTTTCAGCACCGTCAGCTGCCTCGTCAGCTGCTCCCCGGACTCGGAAGATGACGTGGAGAAGTAGCAGGTCTCCATGCAGCTCCTCAGGCGGCGTTCAGCCAGCAGGTACTGCTCCGTGATGGCTTGCCACGTCCTCTCCTGCCTCCGCTCTCGACTGGAAGCCCACGGTGTTCTGTGGCCGGTGTCGGCGACGGTGAGGACAACGTTCCCGCTTCCCCGGTGTCGTTCCCGGGGGGAGACAAACCTGCACCGTCGTTCTCCAGTGCTGGAGAAACCCAGTCTCTGGCGCCACACGCAAAGCCGTTTGGTAGCGCTGGGTATTGTAAGCCACGGTAGTGAGAACTGCTCGACTCGATCATCGATGTTAGAATTTTGAAACATCGGTGGAGACACTTTCTGGTTCAAAAGACGTTTAGTCTGGCCTTCTTTTGGATTGTTTCGGGTGCTGAGTGAGATAGAGATTCGAGGGAGCCACCAGCGATCGATGTCCACAGAGATTAGAAAAAAGGGAGAAAGAGAGAAAAGAGAGGGGAGAAGGAGGAGAAGGAAGAAAGACAAAAGAGACTCCTGTGAGTGTTTGTATGTAACGCTTGAACACATGGTCAGCACACAACTTTTCACTGGGTTTTGGATGTTCTCTCAGGGAACATTCAGTTGTGGAAGAGGTAGTGGAAGTGTGTGTGAGTGTGTGTGTGTGTGTGGTTATTTTAAGGTTATAAGTCCGTATGTTAGAAAAAAATCATAAAAGAAAGAAGGGGCGGGCGGTAATGGAAATGAGGGGGGTGGGGGGGGTGTGGGGGGGGGGGGGGGGGTGGGAGGGGGGGGTGGGGTGTGGTTTGGGGTGGGGGGGTGGGGCCGGGGGGCAGGGGGGTGTGGGGGGGGGGGGGGGGGGGGGGGGGGGGGGGGGGGGGGGGGTGGAGGTCTGGGGGGGGGGGGGGGGGGGTTGGGGGGGGGGGGGGGTGGGGGGGGGGGGGTGGGCGGGGGGGGTTGGGGGGGTGGGGGGTTGTTGTGGGGGGTTGGGGGGTGGGGGGGGGGGGGGGGGGGGGGGGGGGGGGGGGGGGGGGGGGTTGGGGGGGGTGTGGGGTGTCGTAGTGGGGGGGGGGGGGGGGGGGGGGGTTGGGGGGGGGGGGGGGGGGGGTGGGGGGGGATCGGGGTACGTCGCAATAATGTACGGTGTGATGTCTCAGCAGAACGGTCGAAACTCTCATTTTTACCTTGTTTTTTGTTTTTGTTTTCTTATTGCTCGGGTCCATTTTCTGTGGCGGGAAAAAGGGTAGAACCCTAGTAACCCTCTCCTCCTCCTCCTCCACTACCACGCCCTCCCCCCCCCCAAAAAAAAAAAAAAAAAAAAAAAACATGAAAAAAATTGAAAGCACGCGAGTCAGTTCAAGTTTATTGTCACGTTCGTAACGTACACCCAGCAACGGCGATAGACACACCGCGCAGATGAACAGCTCATTAGAAGACAAGGGTCCATGCTTGAACACTGCGTTTACTGGCTAGATCGACAATGAATCGATGAACAAGTGCCCTCATATTGTCTTCAGTTGACAAAGATTGCCACTGCAAGGCTGTGCATTTTTTTTGAAGCTCTCTGTCTGTCTGTCTGTCTGTCTGTCTGTCTGTCTGTCTCTCTCCCTCCTCTCTCTCGCGCTCTCGCTCTCGCTCTCCTCTCTCTCTCTCCACACGCACATACACACACTCACCTGCACTCACCTCAAAGATCCGTTATATCATGACAACCGAATGAATATCCTAACTCAATTTGGCCCTAAAATCATCAGCACTGATAAACAGACTGTACAAAAAAGAAGTCAACCAGTCAACCCCCTTGCTTCGTCCATCATGTGCCCACTCGCCCTTCCCAAACGCTACAGTTCCCGAAGTTCACGCGTTAAAATGGTTAGTGTTCAGCGGCCCTGAAACGTTCAGCCTTCCGCCTGAATCATCCGCACCCTCACAAGGAACGGGAAGGCATGTACAAACTCTTTTTTCTCCTTCTTCAGTGATGCCCGGGGACACGGCCATATGCGTGAGCAATATTGACATACGCCTGGCTCAGAAAGCATGATGGATTCAGTCAGGTGCGAAGAAGCTGTCAACGGAGTATGCAGAGTCACTGTCTTTTGAAGAGTGAGCTTACCAAGCCCGGCCCAGGGCACTGCACAGGGCAGAATCATCATCGCCCCCCCCCTCCCACCCCCCCCCCCCCCCCCAACCCCTCCCCCCATCCTAGCTTATTTCTTCTACAGCCAGCAGTGACCCAAGGGTTGTAGTGAGGCATGTATGACGGGTCATCACACAGTGACGCCCTTTCATCACACCGATAGTGAGACTGGGCGGAGGTTAACGATAAGCTTGTTATGACCAACAGCGGCTGGGATCAGGGGTTGGGGAAGATGCTTTTCTGAAGGGATGGTTGAGGAGGCGAGACTCCAAACCAAAGCGGGCAGGAGCAGTGTTAAAGAACGGACAGAAGATGAGGGCACCGGGTATCAGTACCTGACTGTGAAGAGGAAGAGGGTATACGCCGTTTGTGCCAGTATGCACAGATGATTGTACCGGTGCTGGCAATGATGTCTTTTACCTGACCTTCAGACAGATGACTGCG
>JADBJO010020111.1:7500-31934 GCA_016801955.1 Conus betulinus | reverse complement strand
GCATCTTTCTCCCCCCCCCCCCCCCCCCCCCCCCTTTTTTTTTTTTTCTTTAAGTGCTGCACATGCCTCTCTTCACTGGCATTTTTCTCCATTTTGTATCTATTTGTCCTCTTCCGTTATATTCAGTGTCGTTTTTTCCTTTTTTTTAATTTTTTTTCTTTTTCAACTGGTGCCTGGTTTTACTTTACTCTAGTGTCTTTGAGTTGAGTAGTTTGCGAGTGCGTACAGGTGTCTGAGTTTCTGTATGTTCTGTTTGTAATGGGAGGATACATTCGACTGCGGTATTTTTTTTTTTTTTTTTTTTTTTGTGAATGACCTAGTGGACTACGCATTTGTGAATTGTGTTAATTATTCAGGTTTATATTTGTATTCTAAGCGTTTAAACTGTCTTCCACAGACAGGGTTTTTGTTAAAACCTACAGTTAAAAGTGGGGAAAGTAAGAAATCGAATACAAACAGCTTTGAGTAGAAAGAAAAAAACTCTTCTGCTGTGAAGTTCCCCCTTCAGTTTCCTCCTACCAAAAATCACAGAATTTGATTAAGTAGTGCTTTCCCCGGTACCCTTCTAGTTCCGAGTGTGTCCACTCCCCAGTGACTTCCTGGTTTCCCGTGTTTTATGTTGTGAATTCATGGAACTTCCCCAGTGCTCCGTGACTTGAGGCGCAGCCCTCAAGAAGAATTAGCACCCATGACTGTTGTGATGAGCTCCCCGTCGTCTGGATACATGACAATGAGAGGCAATCTGAGTCACGGCGAACCTACCAACTGTGGGGATATCTGTTTGTTCCACCCAGAAATACAGTCATGCTCAGTTTCAAACTAATCACGTCACATTTCCCCAGCGTTAGCCTGTATTGCTTTGTCGAGCGGTTCGATCGGTTAGTGAATAAGGTCAGAGAAAAAAAACAGCTGGTGTGGTCTAAATATTCCTCAGAATCTGTGTGTTTCCCTATCTTTTCACCAGGAGAAAACTCGGTATTCGCGTAATGAGAACATCATGCATCATGACGCCTTGCTTCAGCTTTCGTTCACCTTTTTTCCTGAAAGCAAAACTCCTCAGAAATTGCCCAGCGGTTTGTGGAACTGTTCGCTGGGTGGTTATTCCAGTTTCCGTCACCACATGAGTGTGACATGAAGACAGACTGTGAAGATGGACGGGACGAAGCAGGGCACTGTCCCTTCAGCAGTCCGGACTGCCAGGGGATGATAGCACTGTGTGGTCGATGCTACGCGTTTGTACGCGATCTGCCTGGATTCAATACTGATGTCGTATACGTCAACCACGAAATTGATAAACATTGTCGTTCTCTAGGAGGCACAGTAGGAGTGCCTTTGTGTGTGCTTAATTGGCTTAGCACGACGTTAAAAATAACAGGGATTCCATGGAATACGCTGTCTTACTATTGGGTTGGTATATCATCGAATGATTTATCATGGCCCTCTATGTACAGGCACGTCGTTTTTCAGGGCAGATTTGTGTTTCATCACACGTTTCGTAATGCTGAGGATAGTGCAGAAGTTCAAAATGGGGGATATGAGCTGTTATTATTCTTTCATTAAATTCTTCTTCATGGTTTACTCGTCTCGTCGGTGTGTGCAATCATCTCCATTGTTTAAAAGCTTCTTCAAAGGAACAGTTTGTTCATTCGTGATAAATGGGACTGGTGAAGAATTGCTTTATTTGAAACCAGTTTCATTAAACAACACCCGGTTTGTGTTGCCTTGGCGACACGCACCTATGACATTGTGCCATGATGGTCATGTGACATATACAGTCCTTCTGTGTGGCTTTCATCAGCTAAAAGTGTGTAAGCAAGAACACGCATCTTGTCATTTTCATCATCATCCGTCACACAGCAGCCATATAGCGTCAGGCGATGACCACACAATGCTATCCCCACGTTTACATGCAGTGATCACGTTACCACCCTGTCATACTCTCTGGTGTGCAATTTCATAAACGAGTGTCATGACAACAGTGATGAGTCATTCTGTGTGCATCCTCTTGTATTAGGAAGTTCAAGTGTGTTAACGGACAGTGTGTTTCGTACGGTAAGGTGTGTGATCAAATAGCCCAGTGCCAGGATTATTCGGACGAACTCAGCTGCAGCTCATTGAAAGGAAGGAGTGTAAAGTATCCATTCTTTCCTTCTCCTGCTCTGGTCAATTTTGATGGTGTTTGGAGGTTTGAGTCCATCCAAATGTTCTCCAACGAGTCCTGTCCTAACAGCCATTATCGTTGTCCTGGTGACTTCAATGACTGTCTGCCTGTTTACACACGATGCAATGGAATATACGACTGCGTGGACCGGAAGGACGAAGATGGCTGTGAAGGCATGCTGTGCCCAGGATTCTTCAGGTGCAGGGCACAACAACCTGTCTGCACACTGACCACCTGTGTGATGGCTGGCCTCACTGTCCAATGCATGATGATGAATAGTGTGTGACACGAATTGCCCTGCAGGTTGTCGGTGTCAAGGTCACACATTCCGTTGTATGGAGCCTTTCTCCACGACACGGTTCCCATACATTCGTTTTTTGGACGGAACCAGTTCTGGAATAACACTTTCTGATGCCAGCCAGCTTAAACATCTCGTTCATCTTGTTCTTGCCCAATGTTCTTTGACAACCGTACCTACCGTTAAATTGGTAAATCTGAGATTCTTAGATCTCAGTGGCAACAGGTTGAAACAAGTGAATTCGACGGTTTTTTCTGGCATTGTACAACTTACGAACATTGCTGCTCTCCCATAACCCCATTACCTTGCTGTATACTGATTCATCAAGTGTCGCTCAGCACGTTAACCTCGTGCTGGTAGATTTGTCATTCACTGCACTGACAGTGTTTGATTCTAGAACCGTTTCGTCTTTTGTTTCCATACAGAAGATTAATCTAACGTTTACTGCCATCCATACCATCAGTCCTAGTGGATTTCAGTTCACGCCACAGTTAACGGAGCTTTACTTGGATGGTAGTCCAGTAGCAGTTTTCCCATTGAACATGTTCAAAGGACTTTCCAGTTTGCGTTCGTGTCGGCTGATAACTATAAAATTTGTTGCAAAATAATACTCCCGAAGGAATTCCATGATACCTCTTGTCATTCTCCTCAAGACGAACTTTTTTCATGTGAAGACTTATTGCAGTCGTGGTTCTATCGAGCGTTTCTGTGGCTGGTTTCTTCTCTGTCAATCAGTGGTAATGCCTTCTGTTTCTGCGCACGTTTCATATACGAAGGGCAAGACTTCATCCATCCAGCGGATTCAGTGTGTTTGTCCTCAACCTGACGCTGGCGGACTTTATGATGGGCGTCTACATTGCGATCATTGGAGTAGCTGACGAACAGTTCCAAGGCAGGTATCTCCAGTTTGATGACACATGGAAAGACAGTACAGCCTGCCAAGTGGCCGGTTCTCTGTGTCTGCTGTCCAGTGAAGTGTCTGCTTTGATCGTCTGGCTGATCACATTGGATCGCTTCCTGGTCCTTCATTTTCCATTCAGCACTTTCCGATTTGGGAGAAGGTCAGCAGCTGTGGTCTGCCTGTTGTCTTGGTCCGTCGGGTGGATTCTGGCCTCACTGCCGTCACTGCCAATACTGTCACACTGGGACTTTTACAGTCAAACAGGCATCTGTATTCCACTACCAGTGACGAAGCAAGATTTTGAAGGAAAAGAATACTCGTTCAGTTTACTCATTGTCCTTAACTTCATTCTGTTTTTATTCATTTCTGCAGGCCAAGCGCTTATTTACTGGACGATTCAGAAAAACGCTTTTAACGACACCAACACGACCAAAGTGTCGCGGGACATGACCATTGCCCGGCGACTGATCAGTGTTGCTGTGTCAGATTTCATGTGCTGGTTTCCCATTGGACTGTGTGGGATGCTGGCACTGGCTGGCACTCCCATCCCTGGTGAGGTGAACGTGGCATTGGCTATATTTGTACTGCCCTTGAACTCCGCTATCAATCCCTTTATGTACACCTTCAACGTATTGGCAGAAAAATTGAGGAGGTCCCACGAAGCCAGACTTCTACAATGGCTGGAATCTAACTCTGGCACAACTCTCCCTCAGCAGGTCGTAGTATGATGTTCACAGGCTCATGAGTCCGTATAATATAGTATAATCAAAACCAGTTAAGAATAGGTTTTGTGTTCTATACAGCTGGGTTAAATACAAAGCTTTTTTTTACACATTTGGACACTGAGTTACTTGAAGTCAGAAGCCCTGTGTGTGTGTGTGTGTGTGTGTGTGTGTGTGTGTGTGTGTGTGTGTGTGTGTGTGTGTGTGACAAAGAGAGAGAGAGAGAGAGAGAGAGAGAGAGACAGAGACAGAGACAGGGACTTTGTCAGTTTAGACCTGATTACATTTTTTAGACTTGTGTCCTCTTCCATTCTACCAATCTTATGTTGCAGAGTAGTCATTGTGTTCTTCAGCGAGACGTCGTCAGAAGATGATGCAAGGGAAGAAGACGCCCCATTAGAACTGTCATCGGCAAACCCACACCCGATCTGCTTTGATCTCAGGGTCAGATTCATATTGTCAAAACGTTCCAGACACACAAACAACACAGGGAAAAACAAACTTTAACTGCGATGAATAAGAAATAATAGTATTTATCAGCGTTATTGCGGTGGTAAAATACTCATTGTACTTGTATTTATCATTTATTCTTTCTTTCATTTATACCTCATAAGCAATAACTGACTTCATGTATAGTATGTTATATAAACAACTGTAATAAACACCATGGTTTAAAATGCTTGCTTGAAAAAAATAAAATGCAGTTTTAAACCAGACGTGATAGGGAAGTTTGCTAAGTGAAGGAAAGTGTGGGAAGGGGGGGGGGGGGGGTGTAACAGCTGGGACAGCAAAGCCGACGAAATGCTCAATACACGATTACAGGCAAAGGTTTTGCTTTGGACGTCAGATCCTTTAAGATCTTTAAACGAAAGACCAGAGTGTGCGCGATGACTGGTATGTACGAATAGCGGTAACAGAAATAAGCGAAAATCTGCGCGATGAAAGCCAGGAGATTTGGAAAGAAAACGTGAAACCTTACAGTGACATTCTAAAAGAAATATCTTCAAGTTTTATGACATAGCCCGACATGGTTTGAAACCGAAGAATACTGTAAGAACCTAATCAGATTTGTACTAGTTGATGAACTGAAACTGACATTATGCTTACAATTTGACTGACTTCATAGACTCGGAAGAAAAAGAAGATTCCCCTCACTCACTCACCCCCCCTCTTTATTGCGAGTTACATTTTTTAAGACTAAGGGGAAGTGCTTAATTCTCGACATAAATTGCAGAGTAGTTACACTACCAACGAAGAGGATTTCGTCTCACCAATGAGGTTGACAGACGAAAACTTGTTCTTTACTTGGAAGTGGCTGAAGCGTCTTCTGGTCCTTGATCATCTGAAAATCGATACAGGGATATTGCCCACAGAGGACGATATGCAAAATCGGATGAAAACCAATGGCCGTATACATACATCTGTAAATATCATGGAGAATTAAGCAGATACAGACACCACCATCTCGTTTAAACGGTGACAGCATACCTCTGACAGCATTTCCTTTCACGTGCAAGCCGAGTTGAAGATCGTGAATCTGTCACACAGAGTAACATTTCTAGTTCTGTGAATGTTAGATCTTGCATATTTCGAAAACGAGGAAAATGTAAAATTCCTGTGTGAAACTAGTGGGTGATCTGAATACTGATGTCAGTCTAGAGTGTACACGGCAGCCAGGGATGTGTATGTACCAGTTTGGAACAAACAGCACTTGTTCAAGTAACAGTGACGAGTTTTGCTTGTCACTGGAATGTTCTTGGATTTTTTTTTTTGTGAAAGATACATGACCAAGACTCTTAGTAAACTTTCCTTTCGTATCCCCTCAAGTACAGGAGTTTCTTTCGGGTCAAAAGTTTTATCTGTAGGAAGATGAAAAATAGAAGCCACAAAACACCCATGAGATAATGGCAATATTTCGGTTTATTTCAACCTTTCTCAAGCCACACTGGCCAACTGACAAATAACACTTAAGATTACTTGTTGTGTCGCTGAAAAAAGTTCACTAGAAAGGAGTTCACTTAGAACCAAGTTCACTGGAAAAAAGGAGCTCACTGGAGGATGGGAGATGGAAGGGGACTTGCTGGGGGGGCAGGGAAAAAAAAAAAAGAGGGGTGGGGGAGGGGATAGGAGGAGGGAAGGGGGAGGGTGTGGAGGGTGGAAAGTAAGGGTAGGAAGAGGAGGGGAGGTTGGAGCTGGGAGAGACAATAAAAGCAACAACAATCATAGTAACCATACTAACAATCGTTACCATCACCCTCTCCCTCCACCAGTGACATGAGCAAATGAATAGATATGGGAGGGCTGAAAGGAAATTGAAAGTGAAGGGTGAAATGGGGAGGGGGTTAGAGGTGTGGCCTGAGGTGGACACTGAGTAGAAGACCTAGCAAGAGAGGGGAAGGGAGAAATGTGTGTATGTGAGAGCACATGCGTGCGTGCGCGAGCGCCCGTGTGTGCGCAACTGCGCCTGTTGTGTGAGCGCCCGCGAGCGTGCACGTATGTATAAGAAGAAGATCACATAAGGGAAATAGGGGGTATAGGACAGAATGGTAAATGAAGATGAACAAGTGATATATGAGGTGAGGAAGAAAGCTGGAACTGTTGGAAGCAAATGGCAAGAATGGAGGGAGGGTACAGGGGTCTTACACACACACACACACACACACACACACACACACACACACACACACACGCACACGCACGCACACACGCACGCACACACGCACGCACACACACACACACACACACACACACACACACACACACACACACACACACACACACACACACACACACTAGTGTGTGCGCTTGGGGGTGGGGGTGGGGGGGTACAAATAGGAAAATTTTGTTAGCTGCTGGAAGTTGAAGTCAAGGAATTAAAGTAGAGACCAGAGAAAGCAAAAAAAAAAAATTAGTGGTAGTTTCAGACATCTAGAAAGAGGACTGAAGTAATGCATGTGGACGTTAGCAGCAATCCATACAGGTATGAGATGTAAGTGTTGATAGTCTTTGTGAGTCTGGGACACAGACAATAAGCTGTGTGTTCCTTAACTCCCAGTCTGCAACATTCAGTCCATCAGGAAAGATAGTTCGCAATTTGTAGCACCAGTACTTTTCTCTTCGTTTGCGGCAGGTTTCATCTGTTTTTCGGATCTGTTCGATTGCAGTACATGTCAGGTGTTGAATCGTGTGTTCGGGACTGTTGAAATGTCTTGCTACAAGTGTTTGTTTTTTTGGTGTTAATGTCTAATCTGTGCTTGTAAAATTTTAAAGTTTTATCTGTTTCATCGAATTCTAATGGCACGATATGTTGCCTTGCCACTTTAAAGAGTTCTCAATATTTTCTGTGACCAAAATTTCTTCGATGTTTGAGGAAAGAAGCGTTTGGTCGGTACGGGGAAACAAAAAGGAAATGTTTTGTATTCCGACAGCTGTCCCACCCAACACCTATGCGTTCCACCGCTGTATGTTTTAAAATTCTATGTTTCTGCAGTTCATTCTGCAGTCCATTCTGCACTTCATTCTGCAGTTCATTCTGCAGCTCAGTTCTGCAGGCCATTCTGTAGTTCATTCTGCAGCTCACTCTGCAGTTCATTCTGCAGTCATTCTGCAGTCATTCTGCAGTTCATTCTGCAGCAGTCCATTCTGCAGTCATTCTGCAGTCTGCTGCAGTCCATTCTGCAGCTCACTCTGCAGTCATTCATGCTTCATTCTGCAGTTCATTCTGCAGCTCACTCTGCAGTTCATTCTGCAGTCCATTCTGCAGTTCATTTTGCAGCTCACTCTGCAGTTCATTCTGCAGCTCACTCTGCAGTTCATTCTGCAGTCCATTCTGCAGTCATCTGCAGTCCATTCTGCAGTTCATTCTGCAGCTCACTCTGCAGTTCATTCTGCAGTCCATTCTGCAGTTCATTCTGCAGTTCATTCTGCAGTTCATTCTGCAGTCATCTGCAGTCCATTCTGCAGTTCATTCTGCAGCTCACTCTGCAGTTCATTCTGCAGTCATTCTGCAGTCATTCTGCAGTTCATTTGCAGTCCATTCTGCAGTTCATTCTGCAGTCCATTCTGCAGTGATTCTGCAGTTCATTCTGCAGTTCACTCTGCAGTTCATTCTGCAGTTCATTCTGCAGTTCTGCAGTTCATTCTGCAGCTCTGCTCTCTGCAGTTCATTCTGCAGCTCACTCTGCAGTTCATTCTGCAGTCCATTCTGCAGTTCATTCTGCAGTCCATTCTGCAGTTCATTCTATTCTGCAGTCCATTCTGCAGTTCATTCTCAGCAGTTCATTCTGCAGTTCATTCTGCAGTCATTCTGCAGTCCATTCTGCAGTTCATTTTGCAGTCCATTCTGCAGTTCTTTTTTGCAGTCCATTCTGAAGTCCATTCTGCAGCTCACTCTGCAGTTTCATTCTGCAGTTCATTCTGCAGCTAACTCTGCAGTTCATTCTGCAGTCATTCTGCAGTCCATTCTGCAGTTCATTTTGCAGTCCATTCTGCAGTCCATTCTGCAGTCCATTCTGCAGTCCATTCTGCAGTTCATTCTGCAGTTCATTCTGCAGTTCATTCATCAGTTCATTCTGCAGTCATCTGCAGTTCATTCTGCAGTTCATTCATCCTCAGTTCATTCTGCAGTTCATTCTGCAGTTCATTTTGCAGTTCATTCTGCAGTTCATTCTGCAGTTTATTCCAAGAGATCTTCATCCAGAAATCTGTCCCCACACAGCTCTATGTTCTTCTGCTTTGTGTGCTCACAGCTCTATGTTTCACCTCTCTCTATTACAATATCTCTGTGTTTCATCTCTCTCACTCGCTCTTTCTCTCTCCCTCATGTCTGTCTCTCTCTCTCTCTCTCTCTCTCTCTCTCTCTCTCTCTCTCTCTCTGTACGTGAGTGTGTGTATATGTATATGTGTGTGTGAAAGAGATATAGAGAGAGATAGAGAGAGAGAGAGAGACAGATATGGAGAGAGAGGGAGGGGGGGGGAGAGATTCACATGGTGCTGTACAATGGCAACATGTCCTTCCAGGAGAGGGCAGCTCGATCGAATGTCACTCACAGAAAGCTGTTCTGACAGACATTATTCGTTATAGCACAAAATCGGGAAAGTTTAAATCTGCTTCTCTAATGCAATATAATATGCAGCTCGCAGTCCATGCACACAGACGCGCGTGCGCACGCGCGCACACACACACACACACACACACACACACACACACACACACACACACACACACACACACACACACACAGAGAGAGAGAGAGAGAGAGAGAGAGAGAGAGAGAGAGAGACAACATACCATACAGCAGAGGCACGCTCAACTGAAAAGACATTTTTCAGTACAAAACATATCTTTCCAAAACTTCGTTTATCAAATATTTGTTTGGTTGTAGCAAAAGGTAACAATTTATGTATGAATTTGTTTATCAGTTCAAAATGTTCTCTCTCTCTCTCTCTCTCTCTCTCTCTCTCTCTCTCTCTCTCTCTCTCTCTCTCTCTCTCTCTCTTGTTTGCAGGAAAGGAAGAGGAAATGTTATTGTTCTGTTACCCCCTCCCCCTTGTCAAAAGACTTCTTTGGGTAATGACAATGAAATATCAAAGTGTCAAAAAAGCCTCTCTCTCTGTCTCTCTCTCTCTCTCTCTCTCTCTCTCTCTCTCTCACACACACACACACACACACACGCGCGCGCGCGCGCGCG
Source organism: Conus betulinus (assembly GCA_016801955.1). Lineage (NCBI taxonomy): Eukaryota > Metazoa > Mollusca > Gastropoda > Neogastropoda > Conidae > Conus > Conus betulinus. The sequence goes on along the minus strand of JADBJO010020111.1, from coordinate 22,162 downwards.
CACGCACGCACGCACGCACAAACACACACGCACGCATGTACACGCACGCACGCATGTACACGCATGCACGCACACGCACGCGTGCGTTTGTGCACACACACACACACACACACACACACACACACACACACACACACACACACACACACACACTCGCAGACTGCAAAAAAAAAGAATAGTTTATAGTTGGCGACAAATATAGGCAAGTAGTTCTCCGTCATTATGATACAGAGCTAACAAAGATTTAGAGACAGAAAACAATGGTTGGAGTGTGAAGCTGGAGGTACAGGAGGGAAAGAAGGGTTTGGACACAACGCGGGGAAGTGTATAGAATAAAGACAGCCTATGAATGCTGTTTTGACTCCGTTTTGTGAACAGAGCTCCTTTACCTCATAACACCTGTGGATAAAGGACAGTACTTTGCGAATAGAGAGAGTTGAAGCAAAATGAAGCACCGCATACTTTCTTTTCTCTTTTTCTGTCTCGTGACTTCTCTGTGTCATCATACCCCACAACGTTCTTTCAGACTCCTCAGTATACAGCCACATCACAGCATCGCCCAGTCTCAGCCTCAGCACTGCCACAGGAAGCTATCCAAATCATGCAGTCATTAGGCAACCATGCACAGGAGACACTGCACTGCTGTCCAGTCACTTTGAGTCGTTTTGCAGCAGTGATGTTAATCCACTGCTATCCCAGAGACTTTTGTTGTCATGGTGGCCTGCATCCCAAGGTATGGAAATGGAGAGAGTGCAAGATTTGTCGTCAGAAGCAGTGGCCAAACAAATGCAGTCTTGCTGACTTTGAGAAGACCACTTCTTGAAAGTTTCAAAATGAACAGCTGCGTGTGTGTGTGTGTGTGTGTGTGTGTGTGTGTGTGTGTGTGTGTGTGTGTGTGTGTGTGTGTAGGTAGGTACATATGTATGTATGTATGTATGGTTACAGGCAATTTAGCTCCTAATTTCCCCTTTAAAATGCAGTCGCCACAAACATGTAACTATTGTTACATTTCGCGTTGCTGTTACATTTTGCGCTGAAGCAGGGTACTCCGTCATTTACTTTGTTAATGGAACAGAAGCATGGGCATATAAAAGCTAGCACCGTGAAGAGAACAATTCTTTTTGTTTGTCTGGAGATCTCGGGGCTTTAGTTCCTCTCTGGGAACTTGGCAAATGGCAGAAATGTGTTGCGCCAATGGGACATTGAGGAGAAGATGGCTAAAAATGTTAGTTTTCAACACATCTTAACTGGATGTTTCTCTAAAGGCCATCTGTAATGAGCGAAATGTAACAAAATACAGAAACATTGGATCCAAGACTTTTTTTCTAGAATTTAGAAAGTGTAGGTGAAACATTTTGTGCACGTGTGGATTTTAAAAAAAAGGATACGGGAAGGGGGAACTACTCGGTGAAGTTAGACCAAACTTAGGCTGTCTTAATGAGTTAGTCCTGTTCATTGAATTTCAAACGCAAGTTTTTGTTGTTTTTTTTTTTTTTTTTTTTACAGGCAAAGAATTGGTTTTAAATCCTATCTCTGCATCTGCTTAAGAGATGCAACTCTCTATTCCTGACCGATCCACATTAGCTGAGCAACTGAAAAGTAGAGCATAACAAGCAGTCATTCTTCACACTCTTGACCTTCCTCCTCGTAATCCTAAAAACGTAACCTTCGCCCCGTTGAATAATGACCTGGACGTAGAACTGTGAGTATGCTGACATGAAATGGCCGACGGCATGCTCGGTTATTGGTGGCCAGGTTCCAGGTTCTGATGACACAATCATGCGCAAGGTGATTCGTTGCAACGTCTTCGTGAAAGTTTCGTACCTGTGAAGACTATTCACCACCAGTCGGTCGTGTGCTCAATGATCTCTTTGATGTACGACAGAGGCAGAGACTTCTGTCTTTCGGATTGTTGTTGGGCGTAAAAGTTTTGATGCATTGTAGTCGCCTGACCATCGGAGCCAGCTGATTCAACACCGTATCACTGACGTCGAAACCGCGTATTCTCAAGCGCTCAAGATTGGGAACTGAGCCAAGAACAACGCTAACACAGTAGGATCGAGACCCACGTCCTCATCGTCCGAATCAGGATTGTATTCATATTCAGTAAAGCCTCTGACATTTAAGCCTCTGAGATACTGATATTCAGGATCCGAGGCAGGGCATTTGGCTACATCCCCAAACTCTAGCAAGAATTGAGAGTAGATACCTTCAATGCCCACGAGAATTTCAGATTCGTTCTGCTCGCTTCACATACACTCAGGAACTTGAGCCAGTATACTCTGTGCTGTCAGGACAGGTCAGAAAAAAATGTGTCCGTCGTTCGGGTCGTCCGAAACAATCCTGATAGCGAGCGGAACACTCGACGTCTGTACAAAACTACTTCTCATCTGTTCGAAAGTTCCTCGTTCCACTTGAAAACAGTCCGTGGAAAAACGAACCCTTCTTCTGTAAAGAAGGCGCCATCTTTGTCATCAAGTGGAGTCTGTCTGCGCACTGTCCAGTTCTGTCTGCGGCGGGTCAGAGACACGTGCTCTCACACGGAATTTGGCGGTAGTGGTCAGCAGACAAACCTGGCATCCTTCTCGCGCCTGTTCGCCTGTTTGCATCGGATGCCACAAGTCCATGTGCCTGAGAAAAGGACACACATCCTCCCACACCGCTACAGGCAGAGCCCCGAGTCCTTCTGGACTCATCGTAGCATGTGGCGGTTCACTTCCTGTCGACAGTCACAATGATGGTCATGTCAAGGAAACCGCTGATGACATCAGCTGCAGTACTGCTTGTTGGTTTATTTTTGATGGTGGGGTATCTACCCGACAGCACAGATTTTATCATTTAGTTGTGTGTGTGTGTGTGTGTGTGTGTGTGTGTGTGTGTGCGCGCGTGCGCGCGTGCGCGCGCGCGCGCGCGCGTGTGTGCGCGTGCGTGTGTGTGTGTGTGTGTGTGTGTGTGTGTGTGTGTGTGTGTGTGTGTGTGTGTGTGTCCTCCAACCTCCTCCTTTTCCACATTAAAAAATCCTTCAACATGTTTTCCTTTTCTTAAGGTTGGCCTCCATCCTCCTCTTTTCCCCCACCTTTTCTTTACTCCAGCAAGTTTCCACAACTCTCGCTTACCATACATGTCTATACGTTCTTTTACTAATGGACATTCTTAGGTGGACCTTTTATGTTTTGGCCTATGATACAAAGCGTAAGGGCTTATTTATGTTGTATCGTGTGGTGTAGAATCATTTAGTTGTTAAATCAGCCAAATCAACCCTCAGTCAGTCCAGTCAGCCAACCATGTCACATAACCGATCAGTCTCTGGAAGTCGAGTCGTCAGTCTTCTATTCAGCCACGCCATGTTCGAAATATGTCAACCAACCAACCAACCGCCAGACAACCAGACTATCAGCCAGTCAGTCAAAAAAAACAGTCCATAGTCATTTGGGAACCTGGACTACGGGAGCTTAAAGAAGAGTCTGTGTTTTGAATGTACTAGTTCTTGATGACACATTGAAGAGCTTTTGGACAGTGTTTGACATGATGCTGCTGGTGCTGATGCTTTTAGGAAAAGAAAGACCCGAAGGTGTTTGGGAGGACCCAGAGAAGCACTGTCTTCACCTGCCTCTAGAGCAGTCCTGTACCACCCTTGGAGGCCTGCGCTGTGTTGACGATGGGTACAGACACGCGCAGGACACTCCATTAAGATATCAAGGGACATAACTGCTCCTGAACAGAGGTAAATCAGACTACAGGATGCAACTCATAACAGCATATTAAAGTAGCATCCCCATGGGTGTACCAGCCTGTATTTCATGACTGCAGAGCCCACCGGCGAAAAACACCACCCTCCAGCTGTCGAGCACACCCCACAGACCCAACCACCCCTGCCCACGGACAGATGAAGACAGTGCCACTCCAGACACAGCCAAGCTTTCGCCATACGGTCTTATGTGCCCTCAAGAGAGAATCCAAAGTGTCTCTTTCCCACTGTCAACAGGACTTTCCCTGTGGTCAGTGGGTCTTTCCTCACCGTCACTGGACCTTTCTCCAGGGTCAGCCTAGTTAAGGCAAAGAAGGGCCTTTGGACAGTGTTTGAAATGATGCTGCTGGTGCTGAGGCTTTTATTATGGAGTAGCTGTGGCAGCAGCGGCAGCGCAATAGCAGTAAAAGTGGTAGTTTTGTGGTAATAGTAGGAGGAGGGGGGGGAGGAGGAGAAGGAGTTCTTGCTCCCATACGGAAGAGCTTTTGGACAGTGTTTGAAAGGATTCTATCACTGATGGCTGTCAGTAGGCAGCAGCAGCAGTAGCAGCTGCAGCAGCAGTAGTGGTAGTAATAGTAGTAGTAGTAGCAGCAGCAGTAGTAGTAGTAATAGTAGAAGGAGGAGAAGGAGGAAGAGGAGGAGGAGGAGTAGTAGGGGGTCTTACCACTTCAAAGCCTAGGCCTCCAATATTGATCAATCTTCATGTGTGGCGACTAGCATTTTTACCCGGCTTCTCCCAGTCCTCCACTCCATTCCGTGCATCCACCCCTCAACCACCTCCACCACCACCACGCTCTTTCTATGTGTGCGTCTCCCCCCCCCCCCCTCTCTCTCTCTCTCTCTCTATCTATCTCTCTCTCAAAAATATCACCAGCAGCAGAGTGACATCTATTAGAGATGACTGGCGAAGGAAAATAGGAAAACAAATATTATATAGACATCTTCGTGTATCCATATGTGTTTATGTATGTATTTACAGGCATATGTTATTTTTCCTGTTTGTGGTTTATTCTTTCGTGACTTTTTTTTCGGTCTTATTCATTTAGACTATTTAGGTTGTTTATTCATTGATTCACTCTCTGTTACTTGAATCTACTATTCTCTTCTTTTTGTTTTTTTCAGTTGCATTTGTAGAACCTAAAGCAACTGTTGTGCGTGTGTACATCAGTTAAAAGAACTGAACGGGGAAAGGATATGTCGTGAAACAAACAAAAAAGAAGATCATAGTTACGTTTACCAATTTCCACAACAGTAGTACTGACTGTGCAAATTCTTAAAATGCAACAAATTCGAGATGTTTTCTCCTCCATTGCGTGTGTACTTTCCAAATTCAGATTTCTGCATTTACAGCCACTTTATCGCCTCGCTCTGTCATCTTTCTCTCATTCTTTTGAAACCCTACCATTGTCCTGTCCCTCCTCGTTTCGAATCTGCATTATCATGTTCTGAACTAGTGAGGATATTGTTTACAATGGACTGGAAAGGCCGGACGAACATAGAAAGGAAATAGTTCTGTCACCTTGCGAAAACCGCTTTTCAATAGTTTTACGCTTGAATGAATAAAGACATTGCGATCGTCTTTGTTTCCGTAAGTGGGGTGAAAGTGGAAGATTCGCCCACATAGTTTATCATTACTGGGTTGGTGTTGGTGTGACGTAAGTTCAAATCCAATGCAACATTGGTAAGCTGAAGCTGTATGGGCTCATATTTCCATAGACATTTTCATATAAACATTGAGTGTGTTTTGCTTATGTCAAAGTGATCAGCGTGTTCCTTATGCACATGAAATGTATAGCGTATGCATTCTTCTTACATACATCCGTAAACTGAGAAAGAATGCAGGTATGATTTGGGAAAGCGCGCACACATGTGCACATGCACAAGGTTGCACACATTTTATTCATGCTTCTTGGAATCTGTTCTAACTTTCTCATTTATGTGTTGGTATGGTGGGTTGACTGTGAAGAGCAGAAATGTGCTTGAGAAAGTGGTGAACGTGGGAGGAAAAAATCGTTGGTGAGAGACAAAAAAGTCTGAGTGAGCTATACAGGTGCCGTGTTAGTTGTAAAGCGAAGAAGATTACGTGTGACCAGACCCACGTCCTTGCAAATCAGTATGACCTTCTTCAGTCAGGACGAAGATATCGATCGGTTAAATGCAGAAGTGTCAGATTTAAACAAAGTTTTATTCCCCTGTCCATAAGGTGCACCATTTATAAGTGTCTTTTTGATTAAAGGAAAGTGGGAGAGAGACACAGAGAGAGAGAGAGAGAAGAGGGAGAACACACACACACACAGGCGCGCGCGCGCGCGCGCGTCCACGCGAACAAAGGGGAGAGAGAGAGAGAGAGAGAGAGAGAGAGAGAGAGAGAGAGAGAGACGCACACACACACGCGCGCGCGCGCGCGTGCGCACGCATACGCACACATTCACACGAAGACAGAGAGAAAGAGAGGGAGGGAGATTTTACGTAATTGTTTACAACATTTATCGGTAACAAAAGATAAGAATACGGGCTTACCTTTGTATCGCTTAATTCTGTTTTCTGTTTCTTTGTAATCTTTGCTTTAAGTGACAAAAACCGACGATGGTTTTATAGTTCTAATTATGCCTTGATAAGTATTTCTTTTTCCTTTTAAACACTGTGTATCATTCTGTCAACACGTATGCCCATGTGGTACATACTGACTGAATATGTCTGCTTTAGAGACATGAAAAGTCAGCAAGCACATGTACACTTTTCCTCCTTTTTCTGCAGAAATCTGTCATTTTTAAAACGTTAACAGAAGGACAAGTACAGGCAAATCGTTTTTTACTTCATTCTGATATAAATTACAGAAAGATTTAGATTTATTAAAAATAATAATAATAAAAAGTGAGGGTGAAAGTGAAGAAGAGGCGTACGGTGTAACCGTATAACCCTACACTGGTAGCTTACGGAGGATAATCGAATACTGTATGGCGAACAGAATGATTGTATTGCTAACTATACATTTGTCTAGCGGAAAAAAAAGGTGTATTTTGTTCCTGTGACTTACAGGAGTTGAAAACAATATGAAGTTAGTTTGCATTTCATTTCTTTCTTTTCTTTTTTTCTTCCGTTGTCTCTTTCTTATTCTTTTCCTGCCTTTAATTCTGACTTCTGTTTCGTGCTCTCTAAGTGGCATTGCAAATGGGCTCCCAAAAACGCAGCCACACCCCAGCGTCATCTGGTGGCAGCTTCAGCACCGGCAATTCACAAGGAGCCATGATGGGCAGTAGTAAAACTGCCACCTACAAGACACCGTGCACGATCGACTTGGCACTTCGGTGGCTGGCAGTACTGATTGTTGTCCACTTCTGTCCTGCCAACCTTTGTGTTCATGGTTGCCTGCACCCCAGAGTGTGAGAGACTAGAAGCGGAAGCAGAGGGTAAATACAAACAAAATTCTTGATGGCTGTTTCGAGGAAAGGCTTCCCAATGAATAGCTAAGGGCTCTAACAATACTTTGTTGATAGAAGCAAAATATGAAACAAACAAAATCTTGCAGACGTTTCGTTTCAAAAGCTGTTCAACGAACACCCTAGGGCATCAGTCATGAAGAGCATGCAATTTTCACAATATTCATGTTTCGTCAAAAACAGAAGACCGAAACCTGTTTCCTCTTTAATACTTTGGAAGACCCGGAACTGGGACACATCTTACTGCGAAATCATAGACAGCGACCGCGGTATCTTGAGAAAGGTCTTGTTTTTCAGGCCGACTGATGTCCAGGTGGATGCATCGCAAGGTCGTTGTGAACGCTTTGCACCTGCGAAGGCTGTTCGCCACCTGTCGTTCGTACTCAATGTTCTCCTCAATGCAATGCAGAGGCACACAGGGCTTAAGCACTTTGCTGAACAGGTCTTCAACACTGTTTTTGTCAAAGGCAAAGCAGTGTACAGTCAGGTTCGGACAGGCCTTCACTATCCTACTCCACACAGAGTCGGATATATCGTTCAGATCCGTTTGTTCTGGACAGTCGCTATCCGTTAATATTTCCATACATTTTAATCGCTTGGCCGTCTGAGCCAGCTGTTTTCAACACTTTCTCGTTCACGTCAAAACCTTGAAGTTTAAGATGCTCGAGACTGGGAAACTTGGCCAAAAAAAATGCTGCGGCAATGGGATCGAGACGAAGGTTTGTGTTTTCAAAACCACGCACGTCCATGGCATTCAAGATTTTGAGATGGCGATACCGAGGATCTTTAGACACACATACAGCCCTAAACCTTCGCAAGAAGTCTCGGTCTAACAAATCCAGTTCCCACGACATTCTGAGATTCCTTCTGCGTCTTTCACACGCACGTAGGAACTTGGACCAGTTGTGCTCCGTGTTGTCTGGACATGTCAAGAAGTCCTGCCCATCGTTCGGATCGTCCAGGTCAATCACAATGTGCTGTAGAGCACTTGAGTACTGGGCAAAAGTAGATTTCATCTGTTCGAAAGTTCCTCGTGTTATGTAAAAGCAATTCGTGGAAAAACTTCCAAGTTGATCCAATCTGGTGTGTACTCCTTGGTAGAGAACCGCATTGAGAAGCCATTGAAGTACTTCTTGAGCATGTCGCGGATGTTCTTTGGCACATGGTACATCTCAAGAGCCAACTGTATCATCTCATGGGGTACAGATCCATATGCGTTTGCCAGATCAAGCCACACTACGTCCAGGTCTCTCTTTTCTGTGTTTGCTCTTTGGATTGCGTCCCGGATCATTGTGGCGTGTTCTACACAGCCAGCCACGCCTGGGATGCCACCTATCTGGACTGACACATCCAAGTACTTGTTTTCCATGAGGTGCTTGGTCAGCCTTGCTGCCATGACATCATCGCAGTAAGACTACGCAGCATAACGCAGCATACTACATACGTAACACAACATCGCACATGTCACACGACACCACACACTACTCGAACATCACACGCAGTGCACATCATACATAATGCACTACGTAACACACAACACAAGTCTTATGTATCACAGTTCGTCACACATCACATGCACCGCACAACACCAGACAAAAAACAAACAACATGTCACACTACATCGGACAAAACACTTGAGATTGCAGAATTGTCATGTAATGCGGAGCGATATTTCGTATGCTACGCGATTACATGAGACAGTACAGATTAAGAAAAAGATTATTGATTTGTGCGTTACACTATAAGTTAGTCGTGTGACACAAGGGAGCGTATTGACTGAACGTGGCCCGGGGTTTTGAGTGAAATTTTTAACACTGTTCACGCGATTTGAATATAAACATGCGTTGACCTGTATTGGTGCGCACTCTGAGAATGGAACAGATGATTTAGATGAAGAAGAGGCGGACTGTGCCCATTGATAAAGGCAGAGACCTAACACATACAGAAGTATGTGAATTGTAGTTGATTGACCGGTACTCAAGCCGTAAGTATCTAATTTTATATTGTGAGAATCTAGACGATTCTCCATTTTGTTTTCAACGGTTTATTGTTGGAACCGAAACTATATTTGAAAAATTGAAGAGTTCAAAAATGTTAAAGTGTAACATGACTGCTAACTGGCTGGCAGTGTTTTGAACTCGTGTTTATCTGGTTTGTTATAGCTGGGCCGACTCCCCGTGCGGTAGAGGAAAGAAGACTGGAGATCGGGCACTAAGGTCAATGGCCGGGGGCTGCGCGCGTTCCCGGGCCAAGTTCCGATCCGCGGGAAGATCCAGGTTGGGCAAAAGTTTGTTGCCAACCAGTAGTTGTGATATGTAATGGGCAGTATGGGATCCCCGCACAGAGGAAGCCAGTTCCGGACACCACAGAGAGTGTGTGCAGACACTTGCAGTGTGAGTAAATCTGCAACATTAATAGTGACTTTCAAAGAGGTGTGCTTGATTGGTTGCACCAGCTGAAAGAATCACAGATTATGAAAATATGTAAGCTTTGATTGATGCCAGAGTAAAGAACCCCCATGGGATTTTAAAAGATTAAGGAGGGGATGAATCGAAATTGACCTTTGTTTGCGCCTTATGTGTATGGAGGATGCAGTTGTGTGCGGAGGAAAGACGTCATGTTTGTGTGTGTTTTTGTGCGTGCATGCATGGATAACCAACGTCTGACAAGAATGCATCACGCATAATGCACAAATGACGTGCTAACATCACACTACATCTCGCATAACACACATCACATATATTACACATCACACATACCGCATGATGCGACACCTGTCAGTACAACATTGAAAACAGCAAAAGAAATCACAAATAACATCACGCATAGCACATGGAATGAAGCGTAGATTATGACCATCTAACGTAGTTTAGAACAGAAATATAATCAGTCAGCCAGACAAAAGGGACAAACAAATTAGAAGACAAGACACGACGTGTTTCTACCTCTTCAGTCTTCTTCGGGCAAGATAAACAACACTCAGGGCATCCATTTTGCGCCCAATTTGGGAAGATAAGTGATTGCCCGTTTGTTTTAATTGTCCTGAATGTTGTTTATCTTGCCTGAAGAAGAGTAAAGAGGTCGAAACGCGTCGTATTTTGTCTTGTAATGTGTTTATCCCTTTTGTCCGGCAGAATAATCATGATTTGTCTTCTCAATTTGTTTCAATTTCCGCCTCACTTTGAAACAAACATTTAATGCAGTCTCAGACTAGAACGGACCTCCACAGTATCAGCATCATCTTTATCCTCGTTGTCATTGGTCGATTTCAGATTCCATAGCCCTTCACGTCTGGTCGCATGGCGACCTCAGTCTTGATGTTCTCTCCACGTCCACGCCCTTGGTGACTGTCACGCACGGACATTCAAGGAACATAATTGTGCTTGTCGTATGGAGGAGTGGTTGCAGTGGTTAGTTTTTCTTCTTTTTTTTTTTCCCATGTCGATATTTTTGAGTTATGATGTGTGTTTTTTTTTTTTTTTTTTTGTTTGTGTGTGTGTGTGTGTGTGTGTTGGTCGAGTTATTGTAAGTAGATTATTGACCAATGAGGGTGCAGTTTGTGCTTATGTTTGGCCGTATCTATTTTTGTGATTGTTGTGGTTTGTGGTTTTTGATGTTTTATTGATGATTGGCTGATGAGTTATTGGAGATTGGTGTTTGGATATGGTTAGGTCCATATTTTGTCTTGGGTATAGGCTGTTAGTGATTATTGATTAATGATTGGAGGAATTGGTGGTTTGGAGTCTGTGCCGATAAACAGTGTTCCTATGTTTAAAAGTGTGGTCTTGGCATTTTGGGTGACTGATTGTTGATTGGTCTTTGAGCAAGTTAGTGTTTTGAGTCTGTATACGACTGTCGATATTCATGCCCTTATCTGGAGTGGTGTCGTGTCGTTCCCTGGGCAATCTATAGACGATTGGTTGCAGTCAGGGTGTGGCCTTGTCAGTTTCATGGTGTCTGTCACTTCCAGATGTCGTCTGTCTTTTTTTGACTATCTAGTTCAGTTATTTGCGACTCCTGGCTCGAGAGACGGAGATCTGATCCAGTGTCTGGTGAGGCAGTTTTTGCCTCTTGGTTTAGTGGGCTGCCTGGAAGTCCATCGGCGGGTCCTGGTGACAGCTCGGAGTTCCTTGGAGAAGTATTCGGTGTCTCGGTGTCTGCCTACAGCTTCTACGCTTTTCAAGGGAGCGCGGGTTTCCCCGGCCTGGTGCTGCTTTGGCGGGTGTTCGTCTTGTGTCGTCTTCGTCGTCATCGTAACTCCAGGCGAGAAGCGAGGGGCAGGCTGTTCGTTAAAGAAGGGAGTGAAGGTAGATGATTTGGGGTTGAAATGTGTTGAAGTGTAATTTTGTTTAGTGTGGAAATAATAAATAATAATAATAATAATAATAATAATATAGAGGATTTACGGAGCCGTAAATCGCGCTGACTTGTAGTTAAGGGGGGAAGGAGTGAGAGGGAGGTGTCGTGAGAGGTTATTGTCATCTACGCGCGCGCGTCGAATGTCGGTATGCGCGGGGGTCGTGTTTTTATTGTATTGTGTTTTTTTTTTGGTGATTATTGCAAGTTGAAATTGATTAAGCGTATGTTTAATCACGTATGGCCCAGCAGGGGGGCGCCGCCGTCCTGTCGCTCTGCTTTTTTATTAGTATGTTTGGGTTTGCGTTACTAGTTCAGCGGCGGCGAGCACTTCCGCTCTCCGGTTGTTGTGGTGGTGTTGAATTATGTGGCATTTTTTATATGCATTAAAAGAAGAAAAAAAAAAAAAACAGTAATTTATATATGGCATTATGTGGTTTTATTTGGGTATATACTATTTGATGTATGCTAATTGGGATGTGATATATATAAGAGATTGATAGGGTGGCATGTGAAGGATGGTTTGTCATATGGATAGTATTATTAATTGATTTTGTTTGATTTTTGATATTGTAGAATAAGGAGAAAGTTAAGGTGTTTATAATTGGAATTTGATAACTGTTTGTTTTTGTGCATTTTTTCCTGGATATTGTAGATTGATTTAGGTATTGTTTGATGGAATTGTGAGGGCTAGGTTGGGTTGTAGTTAGTTTGACGGCTTGAATGCCTTGGTCGAAAGTGAAATTGCGAAGATAATGTGTTATGGTTTTGGTGTGCTTAAAGTTAGATAATTAATTGCGGGTCAGAGTAGTTATGAAATTATTTTATTTCCAGGTATCGACATGGTTTAAAATTTTTTTTGTTGCTGCATCATCCGTCTGGGGCATCGTACCGGGTATTGCGGCTTCTGTCGTCAGTGTAGCTGAACTCTAGGTCATCGTCACAGACGACCGGGAGGGGTCGAGAGCATCCTTCGAGCGTCGAAGCTTCCGTTCCTGCTGTTGAGATCTGCTGAGCTGCTGAACCCTTCGTCGTCTTCAGTTTGTGTTACGGTGTTTTGAAATTAGTGACTTTGTGTTGAACTTAGTGACATTATTGATTTGGCATTGTGCGGAGCTTCATCTACCGTGGCATCAAGACCTCAGTGACAGTGGGTCACCAGTGCCCAAACTGTAAATGCCGGCGACGGAAGGGAAAGAGTTGAGGTGTGAAAATTGATTGTGAAAAAAAGAAAGAAAGATGGTTCAAGTGTGTGAAGGGTGAATGGTATTGAATATGAGCTGTTGATGATCATATATATATATATATATATATATATATATATATATATATATATATATATATTTATATTTTGTGGTTTGTGTGGACGGAGAATTGTAGTGAATTGTTTCGGGTTTTTTTTTTTTGGGGGTGTTGTTGTGTCCCCTTAGTAGTTTGTATTGCGTGGGCACTTTGGGTTCTGTAGGCCATCCTTCCCCTCTGGATGACCCAGCCCCAAGTTACCACGCGATACCCCCTGTAGTATCCTTGGTCCGATATCAACCCTGTGTGGGTTGGGGTCCTTCGAGGCTCCCGGGATCTGGAGGTTGGGTGTCGGGGCATTATTTTTTTTTTTTTTTTTTTTTTTTTTTTTAATATTATTGATGGTTGATGTGTTATTGTTTGAAGTTTTGTTTTACTTGTTTTGCTGGTGGTGCGTGTGTGAGTGCGAATCTGAATAACATTTGTTTAGTTTGTCGCACCTTATTCGGTGTTCTGTATTCTTTGTTCTGTGGTGTTAATAGCTTTAGAGTGGGGGCGGGTGGATTTAAAGGGGGTACCCTTTCACATTTGAGTACTCCTGTCAACGCACTAGGCGAAGTGACGACAGTGACGTTGTCTCCAGGTTGCTGGGTACTGGCGAGGTCATGGTCGCTGTCGTTGGACTGACGTGGTGCTGTGTCGCTCTGTGGAGGGGAACGCGTTTTCTCGCTGGCTCCATGACTAAGCGACTTGTATTGTCTGTTGGGTTGCTCTTTCCTTCAGGTCCTGTGTATGTCTGATCAAACAGGGCACCACTGAACCTCGTTTTTGTTCCTTTTGCGCCCCATTTGAGGAGATAAGTAAGTTGTTAGTCTTGCCATGAAGAAGACGAAAGAGGTCGAAACGCGTCGCGTTCTGTCTTGTCACTTGTTTCTCTCTTTCGTTTCGGCGCAAACAGTAAATCTTCTTTTAAGTGTGTTTCAATTTCCGCCGATAGTCACTTTGAAACGAACATTACAGGGGTGAGCCTGTGGCGGTGCTGTCTCCTCTGGTAGGTTGTGTGAGGACCCTCTGACATTGGCTGCTCTCCCTGTCGATTGCAAATGCTGGAGCTGCAACAAGACAAACCAGGGCGTGGCTGTGAACAGGGGTGGAATGAGTGGCTTGAGGGGTAATGCCACTGAAGCGGCATGGAAGATTATATAGATAACAAGATGATAAGCATATATTTAACGTACTCCCTGTTTATCTTGAATACAACTTCACAGTCAGACATGCGTCATAGCGTATTTCGTCACTTCTGACGCAAAGAAGCTTTGACGTCATTTTTGTTTGCGTTATCATTTTCTAGATATTCAGTAAAGAAGAAAAAAGCCGTTTTGGGCCGTTATAGTCGTTAGTAATGGTTGTTCTGGGAAGTAAAAACATCGGGCATTATCCGTGACCCATAATGAACATACCTACAAATTTTCAGAAAGAACGGCCCAGAAGTTTTGTCTGGTGCCAGTGGAACACATTTTGACCACGGACAGACAGACACACAGACAGACAGCAATTCTTCGTCCCCATCCTAAAGTACTCCCTGTTCCATAAGAACTGGGAGTACAAAAATGCAGTATGTCATACCAAGATCTGAGGATGACGCTGATCCTAAGTGGGGAACCATTCCAGACTTCATTCAAGCCGAGAACTCTGCCGAGTGCGTTTTCCCCATGTCGTCAATGATCCCTGTTGACCTCACAGAACTGCTTTATTGATTCTCTTGGCGTTCTATCCTTTCTTTCTTTATCTCCTGTATCACCATGTCTCTCTTCGCTGTTCCTCTGGCCTTTGCCGGCCATTCCCATTTCTGATGATCCACGTTTCAGCGTTGTTG
>JADBJO010020111.1:0-2500 GCA_016801955.1 Conus betulinus | reverse complement strand
GCCAGTCCTTTGCTTGTGTCTCAAAAACGCCTACCTGGGGTCAAGATGTAGGTACAGCAAGACATGTCAAGTAAAGAGAGGGAACAGATGTGTTTATGAACGCACTCCCTGTTTGGGTGCCTAGTCCACTCGTCAGCTTTTCCTTCTTTGTTAATATATTAGGTTAATATCTTTTATTTACGTTTGTTTCTGTTTGATGACCCGCTTTCCTGTCGAAACCATTCGCGATTTTAACATTTCGATGACTTTTTTTTCCATTGATTTCTGTCGTCTCTGCGTGACCACAGTCCACAGAGTACAGGAACGGGCTAAGAGCGGGACTGAGTGGTAACCCAAACACAAGTACGACGTCATAGGTTGGTTTTAATGCTGGAGTGCCGTTTGAAACCATCAGCATAGCAAAGCCAAGAATGAGCCAGCCTGCACCGTTTGTGGTCGCCACTGTTCGCATCAGGTGCACCGCACAATACACAGACCTTGATGAGGAATCAAGCATCGTTCTGAATGTGGGTGTTCGTCTGTAGATCAGGAACTGGCTTACCGTTATTGCTGAGTATAACACAAAGTTAATCGTCACAATTACGTCCGACCATCGGAAGTCTTGGTCACTGGTGTTGACTAACTAGTGCCATGCGACACAGGGCCTGACGGACCTTGCAGTGACCACTGTGTCAACCCAACAAGACACGGCACTGAGGACAGCAGGGTTCCTGCACACCATGGCACCATGACAGTGGATGCCAGCGAAATTGTCTTCAATGAACATGAATCTCTACCAAGGCAAATAACACTGAGGTGGTCCATCGTGGTGAAGGCAATTATCAACACTGAAACCTCACTGGACAGATAGAAAAGGAACTCGGCCATCTTACAAGGCGGGCTGTCGACCCATATATGCTTCAGAGTGGATGTAACGATCGCCAAACATCTCGTTAGCTACTACAGCAATACTGACGTGAAGTCCCATACAAGACTGAGCAACAATCAAATTCGCGATCATTAACCAATGCTTTCAAAGTCTCCCTAACTGCTGCTAATAAACTGGCGAAACTTGCCAAGTTTCCTAACGTGGCACATAAACTGACTACCCAGAAGAAAACTCTGTACAGTTCAGCTGGCATCAGCTGTGTGCATGAAGGAAGTACGGTGTGGGGAGCCCAACACTGTATCATATCCTGTCGTTTTGGAAGTACGTTTTTTACAGCAGAACCTGTAATTTGAAGAAAAGATAGTTTGCAAATAACCACATCCTGACAACAAATCCAACGGAAATCTTCCACCAGGTTAAATCTCATGTCTACTTCACGCAGACGTGGTATGTTTCTAAAACCTGTAGACCCAATGATTTTTAAGTTGGAATCGGAGAAGTTTATATGATTCACTCGAGGCAAGAAAATAACAACAACTCAGCGTTCAAGATGTTTAAAGCTGTTTGTGACAGGTCTAACCGCGTTAGTGAGTAATGAATGCGTTTTGCCAGTTTGTGATTTGTGTTTGAGCGGATGGGATTCTCTGCTAATCGTAACGTTTTCAAGTTTCGTAGTCTCAGAAAAGGAGGCATGTCAAGAATTGTCAGATGATTGCTTCCAAGATCAAGAGACTGTAAATTAGGAAGCTGTACATTTGACAATTTAAAGAGATAGCAATGGGACAGAATAAGACGAATAAGATAGACATTTGTGTTAAAATCGTCCAGTTGCATTCCTGAGCCTGTGGCGTCTACATCTCGGAGCTGTGGGAAAGAAATGTGCAGGAAACGTGTTTCTGCACAGGAAGGAGTGACCTTGACATAGGCAACCTTCGGGACAAGTCATACCGCACATCAGTTCATCATCTCGTTGTGGGCACTGGCCCCAGCCATCACACAGATGATCTGGATGGAGACAAATTGTTGATGCCCAACACTGGAACAGTCTAGGACATTGAAACTTTTGACAGTCTTGCTCATCCTCCCCGTTGACACAATCAGAGAATCTGTTGCATCGAGTGTAGACGGGAAGACAGTACATCCACTCAGACGCACAACGATAATGAGTGTCGGGACATGGTTCGTCAGCTGCCATCACATGTTGTGTAAAGTAACCAGTCCCATCCAGATTAATGTAAAACTGCTGCTGCGTTCGACCACCTCTGGACTGAATACAGTATGCACATGAAGCCCAGCCTGGTGGTAGCAAATCATCTCATCGGAATCATCCACACAATCAGAGTACTCATTACAACGTTGACTTTGTAATATACATCGACCATTAGAACAACCGAAGCCGTGGCAAAAGGGAGGCTCACAAAACGACTCGTCACTATTGTCTGGACAGTCCTGTCTGACGTCACACACTAAAGTGTAATGCAGTGACGTAACGTCATCATCACACCAGAACATGCCCTGTGCACATTTCGCAGTTCTCTCAGCTGATGATGACATGCAGTCCTGCTTGGCACTCTCATTCAGGACTGCAAAGCCTTCAGAATGATAGGATTTCATACAGTGATTTTTTGGGTC
>JADBJO010020110.1:20000-31939 GCA_016801955.1 Conus betulinus | reverse complement strand
CGCAACAACGCCAATAATTGAAAACAACCATAATATGAAAAACTGGAACAGTAACATCAACAAACAGCATATATCACTGATAATAATAATAATGATGACAGACGATGATGATGATGATGATGTAATAATAACAATAATAATAGTAGTAATAGTAATACCAATGGTAATAATGATATAAAAATGACAATGATAATGATGATAATCATAGTATTATTGATGATAATGATAATAATAATGATGGCGATAATAATGATAATGATAATAGTAGTAATGATGATGTTACTGTAACGATAAAAGTAATAACAATAACAACAACAATATTAATTATAGATAATAATCATAATCACAATGAAAAAATAATAAGCAATACTATAATAATAATAATTATTATTATTATTATAATGATAATAGCAACAATCATAATGAGGATGATATATAATGATAATGATCATGGCAATAGCAGTAATGATATGAAGTTTTTTTTTTTCTTTTTTGTGGGCGTCAGATCTTCAATCCTGTCGCTTCGATAAACCCTGCATGTCCATTGTGAAAACTGTTGAACAAAATGGGAACGCTCGATAAAAATTAAAAAGGGGGGAGAAATCTGCTGAAATGGAGCTAGTGGTTTGGGCAGGAGGTAGGGGCTGCGGGGTTAGGGGTTTTGGGGCCTATCTCGTTGACAGATACGCATATAAACTGAGCGGTTGACAGATAAATAATTCAACATCTATGCACTTACTAATTTGAAGTCATATCGTTCAGCGATTTGAGAGAAGATACGTACTTTATATCTAAGAGTCACTGAAGCCCTCATCAGGTGGCGTCAGTGTACAGCAGAATGGGTCAGCGGTCAGAGCTTGGACGTCTCTTCAGCCTCCGGTCATGTCATGTTGAATGCTTTATTTAAGTTCACTTTTGTTCCTCCTTGACCAGATTCAGCAGCTTGAACACCTCTCTGCCGCTTCTGCCATTGCTTTCAGGGCTCTGGTTTTTTCCCTCCCTGCAACTGAGAGCTGTTTTCATGAGGCTGTATGCAGACGTTCCTACAACCCCCCTAGCTCCAATTTCTGCAGTGAGGACTTTGGACCTGATAGCCTTCTCTCCTCAGGCTGTTTGCCAGATCAGCATACTTTTCAGTCTTGTAGATTTGAGCTGCCTCCATTCTGTTCTCATATGGCACCGTGAGCTCGATCATGATCAGCTGCTTGGTTGACTGAGAGTGGACTACTATGTCTGGTCTCATGCCACTCTTGCTGATGATCTCTGGGTGACTCTTCCATTCTGGGAGGTCTGCAGTGCACTCCCAGTCATCTGCCCCGTCCAGCAGACTCTGCCTGCATGTTCCGAGTGGCACTGTTGTTCTTGGCCATGATTCGCTACCTCCTGCCGTGAAGAATGTTGCGGGTGCTTTTGGAGTCCTGATTTTCCCCTTTTGTGGTGTTGGTACTAGCCCCGACTACTTGTACATCTCTTTGAGCACTTGGTTGTGCCTCATGTGTACCTTCCTTGAGCCAGGGCTACTTTACATGAGCTTAGGACATGCTCCCACTGTTTGTGTTTCATGGCATGGCAGGGGGGCATGAAGGATCGTCTGTTTTTCCCCACTTCACCAGGTTTGCATTTGAGGGCAGAAGGTCATATGCAGATCTGAGAATGAAGCTGATCCTGAGAGGGGCCATGTGCCAAATGTCATTCCAAGTGAGAGACTTCTTTGGAGTGCATTCTCCCACGTTGTCCATTGCCCTTGCTGGCTCTGCTGGACTGCTTTTGGAGTCTTTTTTTTTGGTCTTCTTTTTTTTCTCATCTCCTGAATCATCATGTCTCTTTTTGGCTTTTCCTTTGGCCTTTGACCACCATTCAGTTTTGGTCATCCCCAGTCCTTGTCTGTTGGTCTGTGTGTGTCCTGTTATTTTCTCTGATCTTGAGACTTTCTTTTGCAGAATCAATCGCCTCTTGAACTTTCCATTTTCTGCCTGTCTTCAGCTGGGGCTTGATTGCTTCTACCACCTTGTGTCTCCTGAGTCCTCCAGCATGCTTTGAAGTCTGATCTTCCCTGCTTTGTATTCCTCCAGGATGGATTTCAGTGGTAGTTTCAGCTTTGCTTGGCGACAGTACAGCGCTATGTCAGTCAGACAGGGTGGGACACCAAGCCATTTCCTTGTGAACTTGTTGATTTTGGATTCCATTGCCTCCACTATGCTGGTGCAGATGTCGTATATCATCAGAGGCCATAGGAGCTTTGGTATCAGCATGAACTGCAGACACCAGACCTTGTATTTGCCAGGGAGCCCCACACTGGTCAATGGTCTCCAAGCCTTCTTCCGACATCTGTTTGGTTTCTTTGCTCTCTCTGTGTGTCTTTCAGCGTATCATCATACCATCTTCCAAGGCTCTTGACTGGCTCTTCTGTAACTGTTGGAATGGTCTGGTTGGCAACACTGAAGACCACAGATTCGGCCCACTTTTCCTTTCCTCAGTGAGAGACTCCGTGATTTCTTTGGCTTGAACTTTCATTCTGGATGAGGCAACTATGTCGTCCAGCCAGCCTCTCCAGCACATGACGTGTCTCGTCTTTCTCTGGATGAAATCACTGTAGTGTCATCCATGAAGGCCTTGAGAGGGGGGCATCTTGTATCCATCGCCAAGGTCTGTTTGTCTTGCGTTGCTTGTTGCTGCTTTCAAAGATGACTTCCATTGCCAACACGAACAGTATTGGGGAAATTGCACAGCCCATTGCAATGCCCACTTCCAAGTTGATCCAATCTGTTGTGTACTCCTTGGTAGAGAACCGCATTGAGAAGCCATTGAAGTACTTCTTGAGCATGTCGCGGATGTTCTTTGGCACATGGTACATCTCAAGAGCCAACTGTATCATCTCATGGGGTACAGATCCATATGCGTTTGCCAGATCAAGCCACACTACGTCCAGGTCTCTCTTTTCTGTTTTTGCTCTTTCGATTGCGTCCCGGATCATTGTGGCGTGTTTCTACACAGCCAGCCACTCCTGGGATGCCACCTTTCTGGACTGACATATCCAAGTAGTTGTTTTTCCATGAGGTATCTGGTCAGCCTTGCTGCCATGACAGAGAAGAAGATTTTCCCTTCGACGTTCAGTAGTGATATTGGCCTGAACTGGCTAATGTCACATGAGTTTTGCTCTTTGGGGATGTACACACCTTCTGCCGTCATCCACTGGCCGCTGATCTTCTGGTTTCTCCAAGCTGATCGCAGCAGCCTGTGAAGCCACTCCGTTTGGCCCTGGTGATGATTTGGCTCTGGCTTTGTTGACCACCTTCTTGATTTCCGCCAACGTTGGAGGCTTGTCATTGAACTGTTCCTCAGGGATGGTTGGCCACACCAGACCTTGAATGTCGAGTGGTGCTTTGCTCTGTGAGACAGAGTATGTTTTCCTCAGACGCTGCTCAAGAACTCCTTTGTCTACCCTTAGGGTCCCAGATTTTGGCTGCTCAAACAGTGTTTCTGGCAAACTGGAAGGGGTCTCTGAAAGAAGCGCTCTTGTATCTTCTTCTTTTTGCTCTTCCTCTTCCTCGCAGATTCCGCTTTGCTGAGGGCGCTGTGTTTTGCTTTCAGGTCTTCCCAGAGTTTTTCCAAGCCTTGTTTTTCAGCTGGCAGTGCAGTCTTCATTTGCTTCTTGAGGTTTTTTCTTTTGATCCCTGATCTTGTCCATCTCTTCTTGGCGTCTGGATTTCTTTGGAGGTGTTTTTCCTCTTTGGTAGTTTTGCTCCATAGGCGTCTCTACATGTGGCATACACAATGTCCCTATATGTGGCTAGTTTGTGTTCCAGGGTGCTTTTCCCTATCAGTGCGTCGAGTCTTTGGACGATTTTTGCACCCAGTTCCTCCCAATCTTTAGTCTCGTTTGCTCGTGGCAGGCTGAGTTTCAGGCGCCTGGCATCGACGGCCAGTGCAAATTCCTCATCCGAACCAGCAGCGTGGATGTCCTTGGCACTGTGGTTTAAATCCTGGCCTTGGTCTTCCGACGTCTTATCTGCTGATGCAGTGCCAGATGAGTCTTCACACATCCCATCTTTGTCCTGTGGATCTTCATGCCACGGGTGGTAGCGAAACGCTTTCCACAGACACATGGATATTCCATTTGGTCCATGTTCATAGTCCGTTTGGGGATTGCAGTCGTGATTGGTTGAGCACCGATGGATTCATCATTCTCTCCCTCTTTCGGTGAATCCTGGGAGCATCTTTTCCTTTTCTTTTTAGTAGCCACTTGTTGAGGCAAAGTGGGGAGCAAGCCCACAGAGCCCTAGATTCTGGTCTTTCCCAGTGTCCTCCGGTCTTTCCCGGACGTCCTCCGGCCTATTCCCGGAAGTCAATGGTTTATCAGTAGAAAGAAACTCGTGGAGAGCGTGGGCAGCAGAGAGTCCTCAGAAGAGAAGCCCCCTTCAAGCAAGTGTTTCGGCCCTTATCTCCTGACACTCTGGGGGGGGGGGGGGGGGGGGGGGGGGGGGGGGGGGGCACACCCGGTTCATGACTCCGGATGTCCCTCTGCTGCTGCCCCTTTTTTCCATCTTGGGACGAGCCATGGCTGGGATTCGAACCCGTGCCCCTCTGGACATGCTCATTTCCACTTAATGACTCGCGCACTAACCACACAGAGCCACAGGGGACACCTGATATTTGTAGGAAAAGTTAAGCCTTATGAAGTTCACTTTTGTTCCTCCTTGACCAGATCCAGCTTGAACACCTCTCTGCCGCTTCTGCCATTGTTTTCAGGGCTCTGTTTTTTTCCCTCCCTGCAACTGAGAGCAACTTCTACAGAAGAATTAAGCAATAACAAAAATAATACCAATGACAATGATAATAGCAATTTTGATAACAATGATAATAGAAATAATCATATTAGGTAAAATGACGAAAAATAATAACAATCACAATGACAATAACAACAGCAACAAATACTAAAAATGATTGTAATCATGATGATAATAATGATAATAATGCATGCATGAATATAACAGTAACAGTAATAACAACAGCAGCAGCAACAATAACTACCACTACTGTTACTACTGTTACTACTACTACTACTACTACTACTACTACTACTACTACTGATGCTACTACTACTACTGATCATGAATAATAATGACAATAATAATAATAATAATAATAATGATGATGATGATGATGATGATGATGATGATGGTGATGATAAGAATCATTATTATTATCATTATCATTATTATTCTTATTATTGCTATTGCTATTGTTACGAAAATTATCATTATTATAATTATGGCAATAATTATAATAGTAATAATAATGACATTAATATAATAATAATGTTAATGTATATAGCGCCTATTCTCTAAAAAATAGAGCTCTAAGTGCTTTACGTAACCAACAACAACAACAACAACAACAACAGCACACACACACACACACACACACACACACACACACACACACACACACACATACACACACACACACACACACGCACGCACGCACGCACGCACGCACGCACGCACGCACGCACGCACGCACACGCACGCACGCACGCACGCACGCACGCACGCACACACACACACACACACACACACACACACACACACACACACACACACACACACACCCCGTGCGCGCGTCCGCGCAGAAGCGCGCGTACACGCGCTCACGCATGACCACACATCCACGCTCACAGACACCCGCACGCACATATGCATGCACCCACATCAACACAGCCTGCACGTACATGCGACACAACCATCAGGCATTCGCGCGTGCACGCAAAAACCCACTCAGACACTTGGAAGGTGATTGGGAAGTTGGGGAGGTTGGGGGGAGGTGTCGAGGTTATAATAATAACAACGACAACAACAACACAACATGAACAACAATGATAATAATGTTGATGATGATGATAATGATAATAACACTGACAATAATCATAGCTTTAACTTTGAAAAAACAAATCAGATTTTAAGTTGCTTACAATTATAATAATAATAATCATCATTATTATTATTATTATTATTATTTTATTTTTTAAAAGTATTATTATTATTATCATTATCATCATTATTATAATTATTATTGTTATTATTATTATTACCGTTACCATTATTTTGAAGGACATGAGAAACAGTTCAGACCTCTGCCATGGCCGAAATAGTGTTAAATTTTTCCAATCAGTACAAAAGCTCACAACTTCGATAAATAAAATCAGAATAATGTTTGTGACCAAAAGCCCTTTATCACTTCTATTAAAAAAAAAATCGAGGATATAATTATAAGCAATTGCTCTGTCTCACAATGTGAACAAAAGATAACGAAAGATGTACGTCATACACCTTCCTTCCCGACTTAAAGTTGGCACTTAAATCATATCTGTTTAAACGCCAGTTGCAGAATGCCACCTGAAATATTACGAAATTACTAAATATCATTTGCACGCTTCGCTCATGTACGAATGAGCCGGTCACCATGTTATATAGGGTATGTGTTCATGTGTGCGGCATTTTGTCCCCAGTGTAACTCCCTGTGTGTGTGTGTGTGTGTGGGTGTGTGTGTGTGTGTAGTAGTAGTAGTAGTAGTAGTACTTTAGTTTAAACGTCTCTTCACCCTCAAGTGACATTAGACAACAAAAAAAAAAGGCATGTGAAAGATTCTTTAAAGTGTTGAGTGTTTTTTGAGTAAATGTAACATCAATGCCATTCTTAAGTTTTAGATTCTACAAACACAAATAATCTCAACATTATCAACAACGATCAAAGAAAATACCAACAGAACTAGAATGCAAAGTTTCTGAAAACAGCTTAAGAAGATCAACGTCATTAACTATTTTCTGTAATGTTATTGGATTTCGATGTTTGAGCGCAGTGCCTCCATTTTTGAGCATTTGAGCTTTGATGGCCGGACAGTGCAGTGCAGAAGCAGATGATTCGTAGAAATTTGACTCCCACAAACACAATAATATCTTTACAAAATTTTGTTTGGAGAGCATTTAGACGAATTTTAAACATCAAGACGTAATTGATCTGGATTTAATTTGACTTAAACTCTTAATTATCAAATCCGAATGCAGTGTATCACAAACTTTTACACAATTATGTGAATATTGTATATCTGAGGTCTTCAACTTGTCAACAAAATTATCCTTTGCTAACTTGTCAAAAAGTATTTATATATTCATGTAGATCTAGCTTATCATTAAGTTTAATCGTTCCTGCAGCATTGCGTGCTGCACTCTTGGCTGCTTGATCTACCTGTTCATTAGAGAGAATTCCACAGTGAGATGGAATCCAATAAAAAGTAACACTGATATCTTTGCTTGCTAAGTGATGTATTAAGTGCTTGATTTCGTGTGTCATTTCAACCCGTGTCTTGGTATTTTGACCTTTGATAGCATATAATACTGATTTTGAATCCACACAAAATAATATTTTGCATGCGTTTAAAGGTAACTCTTTAATATGATGTAACGCCATTAAAATGACTATTAATTCAGCAGTGAAAATGGAATAATGCCTACCAATATTATAACGTTTTAATGTTTTCAAGGAAGGAATAAAAAATGCTGATCCTGCACTGCCATTTTCTATTACAGACCCATCTGTGAAAATCTTGATATAGTCAGTATACTGTTTTTCAATGCTTATGTTTACTAAATTTTTCAAGATATTTGGAGATTGATTTTTGTTTTTAAATTCGTATCGTCAATATCAAAAGCAGGTTTAATATGCTCCCAGGGTGCTACTGGTGAAACAGGTGGCTTAGTTGCTATTTCTTTGTGTTTTAATTCTTTAGAATTGATTATATCAGTGTTTTAATTCTTTAGAATTGATTATATCAGTGGCGTAGGAATTAGTGTGTGTGTGTGTGTGTGTGTGTGTGTGTGTGTGTGTGTGTGTGTGTGTGTGTGTGTGTGTGTGTGTGCGTGTGCGTGCGCTATGTGCGCCCGCGCGTGCATGTGTGCGTGCACGTGTGTGTGTGTGTGTGTGTGTGTGTGTGTGTGTGTGTGTGTGTGTGTGTGTCTCTCACATCTTAAACATTGTCTTGTTAAAACGTGTAAAGCTCTCTGTAGTCTACATTGTTAGGATATAAAAGTTGTCCTCATTATCATTCATCAAAAAGGGTTAAAAAAAACAAACAAACAAACAAAACAAACAAAAACACTGGATCAAACATTTGATCCGAATTTGCGCCTTAATTAGGTTACTTTGGTGGCAAACCACGAGGCACTTTCCAATTGTTAGCTTTCTACTGCTAAAATCAGTTCTGTATATTTCGCTTTAATCTGCTGACAGACAATCAAACTAACAATCGCGGAGAGAACAGTCACCTGATGAAGAAAATAACGGTTGTGACAATATTTCATGATACAAACAAATTATAGAGTGAGCCCAAATAGATGAAAATGTAGAGTATTTTGCAAGGCTGGATGTCGGATTGACAGACGAGAGAGAGAGAGAGAGAGAGAGAGAGAGAGAGAGAGAGAGGAAATTAAATCGAATATATATATATATATATATATATATATATATATATATATATATATATATATATATACCAAAGAAGTCTGCTGTCAGTGCCTCTGTCCAGGTTGTCAGGTTGAATGCCAGGAATCTGTATATATTCCATACTAATCAAGATCAAGTGTTTACCTCGGAGAGACCTTGTGGGGTTTTGTTTCTTGTTTTTTGTTTTGCTTTGTTTTGTTTTGTTTTGTTTTGTTTTGCTTTACTTTGCTTTGCTTTGTTTTGCTTTTTATTTTTATTTTTTTTTAGGAAATCATAATTATACTGATGAGGTCAGTCAGGGAGACAGAGATCAGAGGTGAGTAATGGAAAGAAAAGGTGGTTGGAGAAGAGAGAAAAGCAGGGAGAGGAGGGGGAGGGGGAGGGGGGCAGAGGGAAGAGGCAACTTGGGAGACAGACGGGAAAAGACAGACGGGGATGATGGAGAAGGGGGTAGGAGCAGACGTGGCGGAGAGATACAGAGTATGAGAGACAGACGGGGAGAAGTAGAGGGGAAAGAAATACAGGAGGGAGGAGGGGTAGGAGGGAAAAGAGAGGGTGGTGGAATTACATATGTGGCACCGAGGGTGAAGACTGGTGAAGCCCGGTGAAAAATACCGTGACGTTGTAATGATGTAATAATGACGTTATGTTCCTCCACTCTGTCTCGTCGTTCAAGCTCACTAAATACTCGTCACGACGCTGACACTCCGTCTTGGCCTTGTTCCACGATACACGTGATTCCAACTTGACGTACAGGTAACAAGACTCGTCAGCATAAAAATGACCCTTGGGACACAGCGGGCTGGTGTATGGACAGTCCTCTTCGTCCTCATCCTCAGCGCAGTCAGCAAACAGATTACATGGGAAATGCTCCCGAAAATCTATCCAGTACGGCACAGAACAGTTCCACGAGCCGTCTGTCACCTGCTGAAGTTTCGCCGTGTGGTTGTGGAAAGAGAACAGCAGTCTGAACCCTGTCCTCAGGTGGTTTTGTCCGGACTCAAAGCGCAGGTAGACAGGTGTGTCGTCGTACATTTTGGGCTTGGGGGTAGTGTGACCACAGAGATTTTGCATCGTGTCTTTAGGAGCGTTCCTGTCTTTTAGAACGGAAAGCGAATGTGTTATGCAGTCATCATCTGATTTGGATTTGTATATGTCCAGGTAAGGCACAGATATCATGATAGCGTGGTCGGCAGGTAGGAGTTCTAGTTTGAGCCAGATGTCCATGTTCTGCGGGTAGACAGTGTGGCCATCCCACCTAGGAGAAGTTATGTATCCTGGAAACAACATGACAATGGTGTTAAGTGTTGGCAAATACATCTGAATTATGACTGAACTGTTTGGTGAATATGGAAAAGACCTTCCTCTTCAGTCGGTGCAAAACATTTACTGGTGTGGGAGCAGAATCTATAAATCTTTCTCTCTCACTCAAAAAGGGGCACGGTTTGAACAGTGGGATTTATTTTTAATGGTATGATTATGTGAGCGTTTCATGATAAGCATCAATGAAACCAGTCGGCAATATAGCCTTAAACACAATATTCTGAAAGTATTGTATGCACAGATCGTTCCTGAAAAAATCGAAACGAAAACTTAGGGAAATGTATTATGAGTATAAAATCCTTCACTATCAGCAAATTGGAACCATTGTAATCCATCTTGAAAACAGAACCATTCGTATATCCTGTTCTGAGGCCTTTTGTTTGCTGATTCGGACTTGTCAAGGAGACATGGCTGATTATCTCTCTATTCCCTTGGCATCAAATTGTGATATACCACAGGCTATGATTCTGTGGTATTCTCACTATCAAGGGTTTAAAAAGATAACCCACAGCACTGCAAAACGGCCAGTAAATGATAGATAAGTGAATTGAAACGAAAGTGCTGTAAAATAATGAATTGCTGAAAAACTAAAATCATTATGTATTAAATGTAGGGGAAATTCTTCGAGGCTATGCTTGGGAATCCGTTTAAGGATAAAGCGAGGTCAAAAGGTGTCAACAGTCAGAGTACTAACCTCTACTGTCTAATATAGCCCAAGCATTGTCAATCACATAAGCGTTGACGGCAGCTAAGAAATGTGCAGAACAGCCTTTACTTGGATCTCCGAGGAGATGTAATCTCCTACTGATTGACCAAACAATAATCTGTTGAACATGTTAGAAGTGGAGGAAAAAGTGCAGGCTAACAATTCCTCTGTCATTACATTGATGACTTTGCAAAGATTCTAAAAGAAATAGGAACAAAGAAATAGAAGGGGGAGGGAGGGGGGTGGGTGGGCAGGGATTCGCAGTGGAAAAAGGAAAATGGGAACGGAAAATGTGGGAAATGACTTATAAATGTGAAATCGTTCACGCATTGTTGTACCTTACGTGATTTTTGTTTTGTTTTGTTTTGTTTTCTCAAGATTATTTATGCGACTTGGAAGTAGTTGATAATAACAAAGGGCAAGATGGACGTCTGTCGCTGTAAAATACTAAAATGACAGTGAATTTCGAACAGCAAGGCTACAAAGAACTTCATTCCTGCAAAACAAAACAAAACAAAAATACATTGAATATAGGTAAGTTTTCAGGTGGAAAACGATGTGTGCGTGTGTATGTGTGTATGTGTGTGTGTGTGCATGTGTATATGTGTGTGCGTGTGTGTGTGTGTGTGAGAGAGAGAGAGAGAGAGAAGAGAGAGAGAGAGAGAGAGAGAGAGAGAGAGAGAGAGAGAGAGAGAGAGAGAGAGAGTATATAGTGATCGGCAAGACTACGGTGTGTGACAACCTGTCATGTTTAAGTTCGGTCAAATAACTTCCATTGGCCTTTTTCTCAATAGCTCAGGTGAGTCAAGATGAGATAGGCAATTTTGAAGTGGAGCTTGAACTATTTGGGATGCTCCTGTTGTGTAATTGTGAGAATACAAACAAACATATTGAATATTCTCCCCTATGTCTATCGTATTCCTTCAGAGAGGGCACTGGTGCCATAGCGTGTGCATACCTCACTGCTTCAAGTTGTGAGTTCTGTATACATCATGGTATCATTGTCCTGCTTGTAAACTAAGACAGCATCTTTGAATGGAGAAATTCGCAGACTTCGGTCTGCAACACAGGAACCATGACACCCTGCCAGCTTGGATCCCCTGAGTCCACTCAAGACCTTGACTGTGCAAGCGCATAACACTGCTAATCTTCGCCTTACTGGATTTTACAGGACTTCAGGTTGGGACAACAACGGGTCTTCAGACAACAGGACAATCATCTCACCTTTGGGGACGTAAGTACCGTCACAGGCAACGTGGTTTATAGAAACGCGGGTCCCCATGAAACGGCCATATTGAGTAATCCAATTTGGATACATCCACAAAAAAACAAAAAAAAAACAAAAAAAAAAAACGGATCCCGGTTATTGTATCTTTGGTGGTACAAAATTGGGGATGGGGGTTGGGGGCAGA
>JADBJO010020110.1:0-10000 GCA_016801955.1 Conus betulinus | reverse complement strand
TGCGCGTGCTTGTGTGTGTGTGTGTGTGTGTGTGTGTGTGTGTGTGTGTGTGTGTGTCTGTCTGTATGTCAGTCTGTCTCTCCATCTGTCTGTCTGTGTGCGCGTGCGCATGTGCGTGAAGGAGGTAGGCCAGCACAAAGGAGTCATGTTTAGTCACTTTTTGCGACGCACATTAGCTGTGGTGACTAATCTGTTGGGATCTAGTTGCAAAGTGAAACGACTGCAGGCGGAAATCTAAACAAATCTTAAATAAATGTCAGCGATCCGCCCAGAGAAACGTGGACAAACGAGTCTTGTGACTCGTTTGTCCACGTTTCTCTGGGCGGTTCGCTGACATTTAAGATTAATCTGTTGGGAGTCCAAAACTTTGCAGACACCATTCAAAGCGTTCCAAAGCGGAAATGAAAGTTCATCATAGCATCTCTCGGTCTGTCGTAATTCTAAATGCTGTTTCTCCCTGCAGACAAGATAGTGTATTAGTTGTCATGTTTTCAACGAAATGAACATGGACGAGAATACAGATAAATCCAAAGCCAAAGCAAAATTTGGGTGTGAAACTACGAGGTAAGCTTACTTCACTGATCTAGGATCTACTTCCGTCCACCCTCTAGAACACCGTGAGAGGGGGTCCCAGTGGTAGCTCATTGGATGAGAGGTCAGCTGAGGTTCTGTTTGCAGCATACATTCAGTTGAGATCTTATACAATCACATTGTTCACTCTGACGTGTAAGGACAGGAGTCTGGGTAATGTCTCTTTTTTGTGAGTTGGGCATGCCCAGTCAGACTCTCTTTGGGTAGACCTAGAATGTACTTCATCAGCTCACCTGTGTGTCACAGATCTATGTCATTTTCTCTGCTGTGGGAACCCGTGTGTGCTCAAACACATTCATAAGCTGGATGTGAACTCACATTGTTTCCCTCAGGAAAAGTGGAAAATGCAAAATACAGATAATATGAAAATCAATTCACACACACACACACACACACACACACACACACACACAGAGAGAGAGAGAGAGAGAGAGAGAGAGAGAGATTGAACAAGTAATTCATGAGGGAAACAAGAGCAGGTTAACAATGGCTCCATCATTTCAACACTAACTTTAGAAAGAATAAAAATAAAAAAAAAGGAAAAAAAAAAAAAAAAAAGAGAGAGAGAGAAGGAAAAAAGAAAAGAAAAAAAAAAAAAGAAAGAAGGATATGAAAATGAGGGCCTTGGAACGTCAATGTACAATCCTTCACCTGCAGCATAATGGGCCAGTCCGTCTTGACAACAAATTATCACCTACCCAGAGGTCTTTCATCCACTAATTGGGATTCATCAATGTGACACAGCTGACTGTTCAGGTCCACCCTCGGCATCAAATACAGATGTACCACCTGTAAGTCTGTGCTGGTCTTGCCACCAGGAGGTCAAGATTAGAAATCCAACGGCACACAAAAACAGCCACGGCAAAGTTAGAAAAGCAAAACAAGAAGGAAGAAATTAGAGGGATCAAGACGCTTGAAAATCGACATGTGTTCAGAGTATTTAAAGAGAAAGGAACAAATATTTCAAATGAATATACGGAATCGATACAGAGCTTGGGCTAGATCCCGTGCTGCGAGTACAAAACATCGCTGTCTTTACAGTTCGCTGCGCTGCGTCTCGTTCTCTGCCTCGACCTCAGTCCCTCACCCCTTAATTCCCAGCAGGTATTACAAGACTTTAGCCCTCATACGACCAAGTTTACCTACGAAAATGACCAAGGGGTTCCGTTTGGACCCCAGTAGATTTTTCTGCTGAAATGCTAGCTTTACTGAGTCAGTTTTCCTTTAAATAATAGTTTTATTGCTTCTTTCAACTTTGACAGATATCATCAAATATTCAAATTGAATTATGGTTATAAAAAAGAAGATTGTGGACCAAAAAATGTTAAACAACAAAATGAAGGGAAAAAGCATGTAATGAAAGAAGGAAGAATTAACGTTTGCATAAACAGATTTTGTCTATTTCTCAAGAAACCATTTTTTTATTATTTCATAAAAAGCAAATAAAAAAAAAGAACCAAAGCATGCATTCAGTGCGCCATGTACAAATTAGCAAAACGCTTTGATTCTTTGATGTAAAACAAAATATCTTGTTTCTTTCATCCATAAAAGCAAATAATAAAAGAACAAATCAAAATGTAACCCTTTTTAGTATTCAAGAAACTAATAAAATAATAGTGAAACTTTGAATCTTTCTTATAAAACAACGTATTTTAGTATAATAAATAAAAGAACTAAAACTAGTTCAGCTGTAACACAATACGAAACATTTAGTATGTACAAATTAGCAAAACGCTTTGATTCTTTGATGTAAAACAAAATATCTTGTTTATCCATAAAAGCAAATAATAAAAGAACAAATCAAAATAACCTTTTTTAGTATTCTGCGCATCTTGTAATAAAATCGAAACTAATAAGAAGAAAATAATAGTGATTTCACTCACTTTGAATCTTTCTTATAAAACAACGTATTTTTCACTTTCTTTCATAAAAAAACAACGTAATAAAATAAAAAATAATAAATAAAAGAACTAAAACTAGTTCTGTTGTCCATGGTTTACTGTAACACAATACGAAACATTTAGTAGATTTGAAAAGTTTGATAGAATTGAAGACAATGACATCATATGATATATGTTTCTTGCTGGGGTCCATTTGGACCCCAAAGAAATTTTCACTACAGTTGTCACACCCTTATGCCGATTTTTGTTAAAAATGTGTGTGAAGTTCAAAGAGACATAGATTGACGAATTCATGGCAGGAAACTTTTTTGTTACGAAAATCTCAAAAATGGCACTTAAAAATATGCTGCTGGGGTCCAAACAGACCCCACTTGGTCGTTTGAGGGTTAATGCAATAAAGAAAGCTAGCGGACAAGAGAGAGAATCCACTCTAAAGCATTGTGTTAATCAGATTTCTTCCTGTCCACGGGCAAAGTACCGTCGTGGTCTTAAAATCAGCAATTGTTTTCCTGGTTCTTAATAAAGCCAGAGTGGCAACATTCCATGAGAGCACACCTGTTATACTGAAATACCTGGTCAAAGAAGCTTTAAATGTCTTCACGTTTCTTGACTGACATTTGCAAGGAAGTCCTTCATGGATACATTAATGTTTGTTCATCGGGGAAAATACATCTGAAGAAGATGCAGTACCTCCAGGGTTTCACTTTGCTTTCCAGCATTCAGGGCACTCTAATGTTGTTGCCTGAATTTCTTTTATTGATTTCGGTTTGGCAGCATCTAACAAACTAACTCCCTTCCGGCTGAATAAAGATCTAACTGACCTTGACTTCCATATCAGTTTATATTGTTGGATTGCAGACCTCCTGACGAGTAGACTTCAGGCAATCTGAGTAAAAAGCCATTTTTTTCAACAATTTTGAACACTAGCGCTCCCCAAAGATATATTTTCTTCCCATTATTACATTGAACCTGGAGCTTTGATGGCCTTTTGCTGTATCTGTGACATCAGCTTTTGTACAGTCGTTCTTCCTTTTTACGTTGTCTCCGATCCAGAATAACGTTGAGTGTGTAGAGGAAAGGATTGAGGGTGGAGTTGAGAGGCATGACGATGATGGCGATGGCCACGTTGAACTCACTGGGGATGGGGTAGTTGTTATGGGCTAGCAGACCCAGCAGTCCAATGGGGAACCAGCAGAGAAAGTCCGACATAGCTATGGTGATCAGACGACGAGCGATGGTCTGGTCTTTACATTTCTTATTGGTGTCAGTCGATGCCATTGAATTGGCCCTTATGGACCAGTAGATGATAAGTTGTCCCATGGCGATCACCAGAAACAACAGCAAGTTAAGGACAATCATGATGATGAATGAGTATTTCTGGCCAGCAAATTGTTTCCTAGTGATGGGTAAAGGGATGCATATCCCATTCTGGCTATAGTAGTCCCAGTGAGACGTCATTGGTAGCAGGGGAATGGTTGCTATGAGAATCCCCACACACCACAACAGAACGCAGGTGACATGTGAGGATTTTTTGTGGAAGTGGAGTTGGCTAAAGGGGAACTGCAACACGAGAAAGCGGTCCAGCGTGATGAGACAGATGATGAAGGCAGACACCTCATTTGACAGCAGGGACAGGAAGCCAGCCATGTGACAGGCCACGCTGTTTCTCCACTGCAGGTCCTCCCACAGGTACGTACCCCGATACAGCCAGTCAGCCACGCCAATCACAGCCAGGTACAAACCCATCAGAAAGTCCGACATGCACAGGTGTGTTACAAAAATTCCAAAACTGGAACTGCCTGATTTCTTTGACACAGCGCGAAATACAAAACAGATCAGATTGCAGAATAAAGATAACAGCGAAAACATGGTGAGGAAGACACGATATGCGTTGGAACGTAGTAAAGACTCGCAGGAAGATACCTCATCAACTGGTGCATGGCAGTTGTTGACGTTAAATCCTTCAGGTAAGGTTAACTGGCAACACAGCTTGTAGTTCTCAGCATCAACAGACTGGAGATTGCCAAGTCCATAGAATATATATCATTGGGAAAGTGAACCAGCGGGCAGCCACGCAGGTCTAGGACACGCAGTTTTTTGAGAGACCTAAATCCAGCGCCCACCACAGTTTCAATATCTGTGTTTGACAAATTGATGGTTTGCAGGTTTGGGAAGGCGTTTAGGGTGCTTGCATTAAAAACGTCCATCTTAATACCAGACATGTCCAGGAGATTGACAGACAGGAAGGAGATGTCACTAATAAGGTGATGAAGAATTAAAGGATTACCTGCCAACTTTAATTTGCGTAACTGTTTCACTGGAACGAGATGAGCAGTAGTGACAGCTGTGAGAAGGTTGTGACTCAAGTCGAGCACGTGCAGGTTTTTCAGAGATGGAAGAACGAATTTCGTCAGCCTGCAGAACGCCCAGACCAAGATAAATCAACAAAACGTTATGTCCTAAAACATAAGGTTTCATTTGACTCCCCTGGGCTTCAAGATATCGAAGGTTGTCGTAGGTATGCAATGGTACAGCGCTCGTGCAAAAGAAGGCATGCCCATAGCACGTGCAGCTTTGAGGGCAGTTCAAATGACAGTACGACTCATCGTCGCGCTGAGGACAATGGGGCATACCATCACACATGTGATGCGCATGCACACAGATGGAAGTAGCACGGCAACGATAGTACCCAGGACACGTGCTGCTCTCACACATGGCCTCATCTTCATGACCTGGACAGTCATTGACGTGGTTACAACGGACGTACACCGGCAAACAGTAGAACTGACGCCCGAGGCACCCAAAGTGAGTCTCTGGGCATTGTGATCCTGGGGAATGGGTGTGAAAGGAAAAGTTCCCCTTTATATCGAAATTCATGAGACCTGGAGGGAAAGGAGTATAATGTCGTACACGATTGAAAATAATGGCAGAAAGAGGTCTTATCTGACTCACAATCATGTTCGTCCATGCCATTTACACACTGTTCAAGGAAGTCACACTTCTGATTCTGTCTGATGCACTGGAGCCAAAGCGTGAGAAAAAAAAAAAAAGCATTCATTTGAAAATCTCTCTCTCTCTCTCTCTCTCTCTCTCTCTCTCTCTCTCTCTCTCTCTCTCTCTCTCTCATGCATTCACACGCAGCATCAGCTTTTATACAATATGTGTCTTATTATCGTCGATTGGAACCAAGCAGCACCAGGCCAATGAGGATAGCAAATCATTTTTTTTTCTCGAAATTGTATTGACCACACATCTCCAAAACAGACTTTGTTGTCATGAACAATATTTGTATGCATAAGTAACAAATTTCGAAATGCTTCAGCTGTAATTTGTACATTGCTACAGTGGGAGGGCGAGGGTGCCAACACACTTATAACTTGGAACTGCACGTTTCTGCAGCGAAAGTGTGCATAATATGATACTACTATCCAGGCTCTATAGCCAACTGGACAGGAATAAATCAAAACAATACCTGTTCGATTACGAACTCGACCAAATGACTCTATGGCTTTAGTCAAGTGTCATGTGCATGTAGGAAATGATGCTTTGAAACACGAACTCATATTGAAACTTCGCCATGATTTCCCTGTCAGCAGAAGGAACCTGTTAAGTCCTTTGAAAGCTGCAGGAATTCATTATTGTTGACATGTGCTCCGCTTTTATCTAAAAAGTGAAAACGCGCTCATTTTGTTTTCGTTTCATTTAAACAAAAATACAAATTACACATGAGATCGGACTCTAATAATCTTATAACAAAACAAATCATGAAATAGTTCAACACAGATTTGGGGTGTGTTTTTGAAGAGTCGGTGAGAGAGCCAAAGCCAGTGGATTTCACCAGTGGAAGAGTGCTTTAGTTCAAAGTAGAATTTTCAAGCTGGATCCGTGCGACAATAGTATTGCATTCATTCATAGACATATCAAGAAAAACACAGCGTATAAGTTGCGCGTGCCGTCAAGTGTTGTTTTGTTGTATTTTGCTCTCAGTCAAAGTGCGTTCAGCGAATTATGCCCAAAGGCGTGTGGAGGCGTACATGCTTGCATGTCCTCGTGCGCGCACATAAACTTAAACACAAAGCTGATGGCTTGAAAAAGTTCCTCTGTGTGTGTGTGTGTGTGTGTGTCTTGAGGGAAGGGTCATTACATATGAATGCGCTTCACATGCGTGCACAGGTACGCATAAGGGGCCATGTGATGATGGTCGCGCATTGGCGTTATCAGTATGGTTGGATTCCTTTTTGCCTTTTTTTGCGTGTGGGGAAAACTGTGTGTGTGTGTGCTGGATGTAAAGATCTTGGTGTTTTCATTTGCTATTCTGTTGGTTAGACTGCGTGTGTGAATGCAAATAAAGCCTTCTGTTGTGCACCATATTTCCTTTTATCTGTGTGTGTGGCGTTCGTACTCTTAAGTAAAAGGGGGAGGGGGGGTTATAAAAGGGGGGGGGGGGGGGGAGGGGTGTATACTCATACATATATCCCTGTCTATTATCTTATACAGTGACAGTTGTTAGTCTGAACTGTTTGACGTCACTC
Source organism: Conus betulinus (assembly GCA_016801955.1). Classification (NCBI taxonomy): domain Eukaryota; kingdom Metazoa; phylum Mollusca; class Gastropoda; order Neogastropoda; family Conidae; genus Conus; species Conus betulinus. The sequence goes on along the minus strand of JADBJO010020110.1, from coordinate 2,976 downwards.
GAGATTACAGTTTTAGAATGTACAGTCCATCAACTATTATCTGCAGGTCGTTGATTTAAAGGTTCATCCATGCTGGTCATCATTTTTTGGAGCCACTGAAAGACTTTGGGATATTTCTTATACAATAGAGATGTCAGGCCACTGGGTCCAGGCGAAGATTTGCTGTACCTCTTTACACCTTGGTGTTACTTTGAAACGTTATTTAAATCGAAGAAGATGTAGTGCACACAAAATGCAAAAAAAGAACTACGCGAATTAGGAATGAAGACCAATATGATCACTGGTTTGAGTTATCGGGGAAAGTTTTCACGAAATGGCGACAACCATAAATAACACACTGGAATTTGTACTTTTCCTACGCCCTTTTCTGAAAATCACTTTTTCAGTAGTTTTACTGTAGCTTTTGGTCTTAAGATGTTGTCACAACTAACGTAACTGTATCAAAATACTTTGCATGGTAAAGGACGATATGGAAAAAATACACAGTGTGTTTTACCCATGGGTTTATCCCAACCTGTTTGATGAATTTCTTGGAAAAAGGTCTACATAAAGAAATAAACAAACACATGTCAAATATAACATTTTCATAAGGCTAAAATCACGTGGAAGTTTATTCATCTGTACTGTATTCTGTGCCTAATGTATGCAAACATGACCTTTTTATACAGGCTAAAATCACAAAGAAAAACGTATTCATTTGTTCTGTGTTTTGTGTATGATATATGTCAAATATAACCTTTTCATACAGGCTAAAATAACGTGGAAATTTTTTTGTTTTTTTTTCATCTGTACTGTATTCTGTTTCTTACATGTTGAATATAGCCTTTTTATACAGAACAAAATAACGCAAGTTTATTCATCGGTACTGTATTCTGTGTCCAATACAGTATGTCAAATAGAGCTTTTTTCACACACTCTGCTGTATTGTGTCTGATATATGTCAAATATAACCTTTTCATAAAGGCTAAAATAACGAAGACGTTTATACATTTGTACTGTATTCTGTGCCCAATATATGACAGGTATAACCTCTTCTACAATCAACCGTAGTCTGTGTCTCATATATGTCAAACACGACCTTTCCATTAAGGCTAAAATCTCGAGGAATGTTTATTAATCTGTACTGTATTCTGTGTCTAATTTGTCAAATATAAACTTTTCCTATTCATCTGTACTGTATTTTGTGTCCAATATGATGTCAGCTATAGCCTTTTCATACAAGCTGCTGTATTCTGTGTCTGATATATATATATATATATATATATATATATATATATATATATATTGTTAAAAATAGGATGGTAAAAGGACGTTTTACCATCCTATTTTTAACAGATGTTGCTCCCTAAGGGTGTTGAGCACTTTAAGTATTTTATTAGGCATTTTAGTGGATCCTTAAATATATATATATATATATATATATATATATATATATATATATATATATATAAGTCTAAAAGTATGATTAAAATGGAGATTAAAACCAACAAAATTGTTTCGATCAATTGCTCTCGTCAGGGTATGCAGTTTGGGCACGCTACCGGTGTTATATAGTGTGTGTGTGCAAGCGTGAGTTCTGCATGTGTTTCACGTGGCCTGTAGATTTTTTTTTTAATTTTGATTTTTTGGGGTGCGTTCAGGGAGGGTGTGTTAAGGAATGGAGTGTAGACAAAGATTTCCATTTGTGCCTGCAATTGTTTATGATCTCTACTTTTGAATTTAGGATTGCTAGGCGAGGTTTGCATAGTATCAGCCACTTTTCTGTAGAGCATAGGTTGCATTTTTTAGAGATATTATTGTATGGTGTTGCTCATTTTATAATTTTCCTGATATATTGGAGTCTGTTCTTAATAATAAGGGACTTGTTGGGGACACGTGGGTCGTATGTGGACACCCAAGCAATTTTCTTATTTTGTTTTTGAAAGTTTTTCTTCTTTTTAACAAGAGCTTGCTCACGTGGAACTGATGCTCCAAACTTTAACCCATTGTACGCATTGTCCCATTTCCAACCAGACATATTTTGTATATTCTTCTATTCTTTTCTCAAGTATTGTGTCACACGAGCAAATCATTCTAAGCCTCCTCCCCATTCCAGTTAGCATTCCTTTAAATACTGCTGTTGGATGACAGGAACTGGGTGGTAAGTAATTATCTATATTTTTTGAGAAGACGTCCGTTTCTAATTTCCCATCATGATTAATACTCACTTTCACATTCCACAGTTTTCCCAGAGCTAATAGTCCATATAATCTTGCCAGGATAAAGTGTCTGCAGGTGTTTTTCAAACACTGGTAAAGCCTTTACATCAAGGTGAATCACAAAGCCAGCCATCATCTATATCTGTTCCAGCTCAAAGTCCCATCTGCTCGAATGTCGCCATATTCTTTTCCAGATGACAACAAGGGCACTGGTGAACTCGTAACCAGCTGTTCATCTCCCCCCCCCCCCCCCACCCCCCCCCCCCCCCCCCCCCCCCCCCCCCCCCCCCCCCCCCCTCCCCCCCCCCCCCCTCAGATACCCACCGTACCTCGTATCTAAATGCAATTTTAATAATCTTAATGGAAGGTAACAATTCTTCCATCATTGTCATAGTAATGATTTGGCACAAGATTTGAAATTGAGAGAAAAAAAAAAAAGATGAAGTAAATGGGAAAAAGGTATATCATAAATATAAAAAAACCATTCACTAGCTGCATGAGGAAACATCGCAATCCCTCTCGAAGGACATCTATATGTATCGCCTGCTCCGAGGCCTTTCGTCCGCTGGATCGGATCATCAGGGAGACACGGCTGATTGGTGTCTGTGCTCTTGGCGTCAGATAGAGACACACCACAGTCCATAATTCTGTGGTGTCCGACCGCCAAGGGTTCGAAAAAAGAAATGAACCAACAGCACCCCAAAGCAGCCAGCGAAAGGTAGTAGAATTAAACAAAACGAAAGTGTGGAGAGAGGAAAAAAGTTGTTGAAAAACTAAA